>JBAMCR010000067.1:0-70839 GCA_037075045.1 Mulgravea parasiatica
GTGTAGTGTATGTGTGTGTGTGTGTGTGTGTGTGTGAGTCAAAGCAAAGTGAAATAAGAAAAATGCCAAGAAATGAAGTGTCTCTCATTTGCTCATTCTCTCATTTTCTCAATGTTCTTTGCGGTGTCGTCTTTTCGGCCTGGCGCTGGCGTTCGCAGATGCTGCTGCTGAGACGCCTTCACATACATACATACATACATACATATTATACATACTTACATTCGTGCATACATATGTGTGTCCCTTTATCTAGTTCTTCGTATATGTATGTATATACGTATGTATGAGTGTGTGTGTGTTTTTTTTGTCCTAAAATTACATAATATGCGCCGCGCACAGTTGAAGATGCAAAGAGCATTTGTTGTAGCCTTTTTTGTCATCAATATATCAATGTATCAATAAGCACACACACACACACACACACACACATATATATATAGATAGTAAATGCATCTAAGTTTTTTTTTCTTTTTGTTTATTTGTAATAAGTTTGTTGTTGTTGTATTAATTGCAGCTGCCGGCAGATTTTCAGTGTTGCGCAAAAAAGTGAAAGTAAAAGGCGCCCAACGTGTGTTGCAGTTTGTTTGTGTGTGTGAGCGCCAAATGCAGTTATAATGCTCTCACATGGTCGCTTTGCACTGTGCATGTGCTGTACGTGCGTATGTATGTATGTGTGTGTGTGTTGTATGTATGTGTATGTGTCCTACTGCCCTAATGAAATTATATGCACGCCTCGATGAGCTGCCAACCCCGCACAAAATGCACTCTTTTCCCTCGCTCAACACATTCTGCGGTGGCATAAGCACTCCATGTGCTACTTATACACACACACACACACACATATATATATTTTTTTTATACATATATACATAATACATGTGTACGTATATTTTTTTGAACTGCAAATGTTGCACCATGGAAAGAATATGCCATAAATTGCAATTTTTCTCTCCTATTCAATATTTTTGGATGTATAAAACAAAATAATAATAATAAGCCACAATTCAGTTAACAGGTATTAAATGTTGTTTTGACCAAAAGTGCCTAACATAACCAATTGCTGTTAACTTAACAGCTGTTAACCTTTTTTTTTACTTCTTTCAATTGGAAATAAAACGCAACCTTTTTGTTGTGTATTAACAAAAACACAACATCCTGATAGAAATTTATGAAAAGTGCTGTCATCAATCATTCATCATACATCATTCATCATTCATGAACATTGTGTATGTCGTATAGTCGATTTTTGATAATTAAAATTGAAAAATCTCCATAGTGCAGTGTTAAAAGCGAGGGAGGCAGAGGAAGGACGTTGTGTATTATAGCTATTTGGTAAACACAAGCACAAACACATGGACACCTTTATCTATTTATGTATGTGTATGTGTATATGTATATGATATTGCATGCTGTGTCCTCTATGTTACATTTTATGCTCCCTTCTATGCGATTCTCAATACATTTTTGTTGTGCATTTTCATAAATTGCATTTAACTGGCAAGTTTTTGACACTTTGAGTTGATTTGATTTTCATTTGTTGGCTAAGCGAGAGAGGCGTGTGGGGGGAGTTGTACTTGTATTACATCAAGGCCATATAGCTGATGAGTTTAACAAGGTGTACACACACACACACACTCACACACACACACACACATACGCAGATACACTGCTTTGTTGCACCCATGAGTTAAGTGAAAGTTGACCCAGTTGATGGGTTTCGATTCAATGATTTTACAAAAAAACGCCATAAGGACTCGCCACACAATGCAAGGATCCGCTGTAAACGCAATAAGATATTTTTCCCCAAGTGTTTTTCATTTTATTTTCCTTGATTTTTTTTACTTTTATTTGGGCAAACACCTTCTACCTAACGAGTTTGTTGTATTTTGTTTTGTTTTCTTTTTTTACGTAATTCAATATCAAGAATTTGAGCTTTCTAAAGGTTTAGCGCATTTGGCGAACAAATGATATGAACATACACTTACATACCATATACTGTATATTGTATATTATTTGTTCTGTGTATGTTTTTTTTTTGCAATAACCGTTACTCTCAGAGACTAGTATATGGGCTGCAATTAGTATATTTCGGTATTTACCAGCTGCACATTAATTTTCCTTTTTTTAGAATCCTTTTTATGCATGCTGTAGCTGCAGCTCTGCCAATCGATAAAGTGTATTATAAGCTGTATTCCGTATTCCGTATTCCGTATTCTCTATTTATTTTATACTCTTAACCCTTAATTGAAGATGGCCAAAATGGGTATGCGACGGTGTGCAGATTAGATTTACCTCAAGAATGGAATTCCATATAGAAATCGTGCAAGTCATTTCGAGGGTATTTTGTAGTCGAGCTCGTTGATTTTGTTAAGAATTTATTTTAAGTATATCTGGAGAAAACTATTTCAATTGTTAGTGTATGTTAGCGCGGTTATTTGAAAGTTGGTATTTATAGTAAAAAAAAACCGTTATTTGTGTTTCATTTCCATTGTTCCACATACATACATTACAGTCCGTGATCCGTTTCATTTTAGATCAACTTCATTTGTTGAGCTGAATCGAGTCTAGTGTTTCATTTTCAGCGTTTCATTCTAAACGATTTATCCATTCTAACCGTTTTACGAGGTGTGTTCAAAAAATAAGGTGACTTTGTATTTTTAAGAAAAAATATTTATTTATTTATCAATATTTATGTTGTCCCCGTATTAGGAAAGTAAAAATACAAATTAAAATAATTTTTATTTTTATATTTGTTTTTTGTTTTACATATAAAATATATGTAAAACAAAAAACTTTAAAAAAATTGTGTTCTTTTTTTTGTTAAATGTAAAATGTGGGATTTCTTTTTAACTTTATTGTACAATTAGTTTTGTTGCGGCAACAGCGCATTCCGATAACCTAAATTTATCGACATGCAACAGTGCCAACGCTGCCCCATTAATAACAATACGATATCACTTGTTGTACAATACATTAAATAAAACATTCAGCGAGAGAGAGCCCAATGTCAAGCGGCTAATCCACTTTATCATATGGATGAGCTCTATAGGCTGTTGATTGTGACTCGAGACTCAAAGTCCGAGGAGTATTTTTTCTTTTGCCTTTTTCTTTCTTTTTGCTTTTTGTTTTGTTTTGGGATATTTGTCATGCACGTTCCGCCCGTTTCCGGATGTTACAGCTCCAACTGGGGCTCCCGGCTCCCGGCTCCTGCTGCGTGTTTGAACGTAGCTCATTTGCCAAGCTGCTTTATTGCCAAGTTTATTTGCCCATTGGCCGTTGCACACTGTACGTGCCTATTAGCCTGAACGTGTCTCATTTGGTTATCCACTGTACAATCAACAACAACAACAAAAAGACAAAACAACGATAATAGTAATATAAAATAAACTAAAATAACAAAAAAAAAAATAAATAAAGCACGCCAATCGTCATGTCATTCTCAACTGATTAAAGAACTTCATTTCGCAGTGCAAAAGGAAGCGAACGAACTTTGATTTAAAATGAAGTTTCTACTAAATAAATTATTAACCATTTCTATTATTTTGGTTTTCCTGAAACTCTCAAGTTACATTTTTTATTAAAGAGCAAAAAAAAAAAAAGTTAATTTCATTAATTTAATTTTTGATTCGTGAACGAAAACTAAAGCTAAATAAATTCAATTTTGCTCAAGAACTTCAAGAAGGGGCCTCTTTCAGTTTTGGCCATGTTTTTATTTGGTAAAAACTTTGCCCATCTACCCATTGAATACGTTTTGTCATCTTTTGCTCATTTCGGACTTTTCTTGTTCTCATTCGGTTTCTGTTTCTGTTTTCTGTTTTCTTTTTTCTTTCTGTTTTTTTTTTCTCTTTTCACATTTTACGATTTACAATTGAACTTCGAACCTTTTCTTGTTAAACTTACGCACATACACATACATACATGCATATGTATGTATATATATGTATGTTTGTGATGTAACACAGAGAATCAATCAACATTTCATTTTGTATTTCCAAGAAAATTCGGTTGAATTTTCATTTAATTATGAACGTTGAGCGGTCGCAACATCAAATGGATTATACACACACACACACTCACACATACGTACGTAGTATAATGCATGTATTGTACGTAATATATATAAAAATATATATTAATTTTATTTGAACCTTTCTGCATCGCTTCTGTATAATCAATCACGTTGATTTTCGCATAAATAAAGTGGCGCCCAAGCAGGGACATTGGGTCGAGCACTGTAACCAGTTATCATCTGGACCCCGAAAATGAAAGGCAACAGAAAGCACTCACACATATACATATATAAACACTTACACTCGCACACAAATGGGAAATTGTAGACTTGTCTATATGCATACTGGCACATACACACACACACATACATACATATGCACATAAAGAGGCACATTAAAGTCCCTGGTAAATGCACACTGGGGACTGTACCTCGCACTGCGCTGCGTTGCGCTGTGTTGCATGGCATTTTGCTTGCTGCGGGGACATGAGGCATGTCAAATAGTTGTCAATTATTTTTATTACAATTTCCTTTTTACAGTCACGCCCACCGCACACGCACACGCACACGCATACACTTATACACATGCGCCCGCGACGTATCCTTTGCTTTCTTTCACATACCCCATGTGTGTGTATGTACATACCTCATTAAAAAAAAAATGCCCAAAAGTGGCATAATAAAGTTCTTCAAATGTGGCATCTGCAACCTAATAGATGATATCGTGTGTACTGTATATTTTTATCTTGACTTTCAGTTGGATATGATAAAATAACAAAATAGAAAAAAAATAAAATATAAATATAATTTATCTATAATTATTTTATAAAATAATATATTTTTATTAATTATTATTTATATTAGTTTTAATTTAATTGTACATATATTTTTAAATCTATATATTTTAAATCATAAACTCTCTCTTATTTTTCCATTTTCATTTTGAATTTCAATTTCAATTTTTTTATTTTCAATTCTTCCTTCTTAACATTTTCTTTAATCCCACGTAGTTAAAGATCTTTGTTAGCATGTTTGGGTTTCGGCAAGCCGAAGCTGTAGATACTCTACCATTCGTTGTTTTTATTTTTTTCATTTATTATTTGGCTGCGCATCTTTTGTTGATTGCCACGAAGACGCTGTAGTCCTTGTCGTCCTTGTCGTCCTTCTGCTTTCAGCATGCTGTACCGGGTGAGGGAACTTAATTGGCATTCAGAGCTGTATTTGTGTGTGTGTGCCTGTAAGCTCATATACATACATATATGTATATTTATTTATATATACACATTATAATTTTGCCATTTCTTTGCGCCTCGCATTCCATTCACATTTCCCTCGTTTTCATACCCTGGCAAAGGTTATTATAATTTCATCATGAAATGGGTTATCATATCTACATGCAATACATGTATGTACATACGTTTGCTTCTCTGAACTCATTTAACGGAGAATATACAATAAATGTATATTGAATATTATTTATTGAAATATGTGAAAGTATTTTCTGATCAATATTAAACAAATCGAACAAGAATTCACTGGAAACTTTCACTTTGTTAATGTCATCTCATCGTTTTGAATTTTATAATTGATAAACATTTTTCAGTCAATAAATTTGAGTCTGAACTTCTTATTATTCAGTTTGATTTTCAAAAATTATAATTTAATTATTAATAATAATTTAAGAGCTTGAGAGAAGTAATTCTTTCTAAAATAAAAGATTCACTTCAATGCTTTTGGTATTACTCCTTGTTCTCTCAATGTGGCAAGGAATCATTATAATTATTTTGAAATCTGAAACATTTCGGATTTTACAACGTATGTGTATTTATTGTGTATATACATACACATAACCTACAGAGTCAGAAATTCTAGAATTACGATCGTACAGTAAACAATATTTGTTAGTTTATCGATCCAATTAACAATTGGAATTTTATTATAATTACATTTTATTGTGTTGCAAGTTTTGGGAATTTATTCAACTATCAGATATGCATTATAAATAAATGTTAGGGTATTAAATCGTCGGCCATTGTTTTATTAATTTATTTTTATTTTCTTTTAACTTGTGCCACTTTTTATGCTTTTATGCGTATTGTGTGCGCTTTTCCTGTCATTCGCGTAATTGTATGTGTGTAAGTTCACCTGTGCTTATGTGTATGTGCGTGCACGTCTCTTTGTATGTGTGTGTGTGTGTGTGTGTGTGTGTGTGTGTGTGTGTGTGTTTCAAGCAGTTGAGGCCTGAGAAGCGCATTACCTTTTTTTTTGTTGTCGACAAGCTTAGCAACAAATTCAAATCCACCGGAAGTAATTTGACGCACACGCGAAATAAACCTTATTGCGTTTGATGGCGGTATGAGCGGTAGGGGAGGGAGGTAGGAGGGGGAGAGGAGGGTGTAGATTAGGCGGGAGTTTGTGCAACCTGTGACCCTCAGCAACGACGACAACAACAACAACAACATCAACACCCTGTAAAAAGGCAGCTATGCTCACCTCATTGTGAATGCGAATTGACAGCGCAACTGTTGCCACTTGGAGCTTGCTCAACTTGCCTGAATCTGTACACTGAGAAAAAAAGCCATCGACTCACACTCCCATAAGCCTAAGCTTTGTATCAAGCGTTAAACATTTATTCCTCTCTTCCGGTGAATCGCTGTGTAAACGATTCTTTGAAATTAAGTTTTTGTTTTTTTGATTTTCAATATTTTTAAAGGATGTCGATATAAGAACTGATTTCTCTAAGTGTAACTGGATCAGCTGAATACAATGGTATTACCAAATATGTTGGCCATGGATACACACGTACAAAAAGTAGAGACAGAGAGAGAAAGAGAGAGAGAGAGAGAGAGAGAGAGAGAAAGAGCTACACTGCACTATGGGCCACATGTTTTTTGCATCGGGTGAATCACAATTTTGTCTTATTCAAATATTTTTAAAATAATTATGACATATTTTTTTTAAATAAATGTTTTTCATTAGTTTTATTGTACAATAAATTAAAGTACATAATTTTATTGTTAAATATTTTTATGAAACAATTTGCCAAACAAATATAATATTAAAATATTTTGAATTAGTGTATTTAATTTGCATTAATATCACAATTGAATTTTTTAAATTGAATTTTAAATGTATACTTTTGTCAAATCAGTATCAATATATACATATTTTTTAAAACGAGTATTTGTGCCAAATAAGTGTAATTTTTTATATTTAAAATTATTTAAAACGGAATTTGCCAACGGAAGACATTTTTTTCACGCCCATGGTGATGTTAAGCTGCAGCTAAGTGTTAAATATACAAACACCCACAGAACACACACACACACACATACTCTCTCTCACACACACACACTCACAAACACAAATACATTGACGAGCAAAGATCTATGGATAGAGGGGGGAAAACAACGAATTTTATGCTGCATACTTTCAGGCGCCGCGCAGATTTTATTTGCCTCAATTAAATATTTGAGCTAATTAGCTTACACTTTATACTCGAATACATTCACAAACACTCGCATTTACATTCATATTCATACACACGTACACGCGCACAAGTCGATGATTGATGTAAAGCGTTAAATAATGATGTCAATCAGTCAGTAAGTTAGTCAGTCAGTCAGTCAGTCAGTCAACCAGTGTGTGAATGAGTGAATGATGAACACGTGTATGGGTATAGACGTATGAATTCAAGTGCGCGAGTATGAGTGTGAGTGTGAATGTGAGTGTGAGTGTGAATGCGAGTGTGAGTGTGAATGTGAGTGTGTTTTTGTGTGAATAAGTCACGCGCTTTGTGTTAATATGCAAAGCAGATTTTCATCAAAGGAGCCTCCGTTCGAAATGAGCCGTGTGGAATTTAAAATACTTTACGAATGCCATTCGAATATGTGAGTTTAGGTCCCCCCCCCCCCCCCTTCTTCATTCAAATGGTATAAATGTGTTTCTGTGTGTTTCTGTGTGTGTGTGTGTTTGTGTGCGTGCCTGTGTGTGTGTGTGTGTGTGTGTGCATATCTGCGTTCTGTGTTTTTCTTTGTGTGTTTTTCTGTTGACTTTTGTAGACGATTGAAATGATTCGATTGAAATTTGATGAATCAAACGCACGACCGATTGTGATTCACATTCACAAATACTTATTACCGCATACAGCGAGTACCATATACATACGTGGCTTATTCGTGGGCAAATTGTTTGCTTATCATGCTTTTTGATCGATTAATAGCCATTCCTGTTTATCGATAAAAGTTATCGAGGCATGGTGGTAGAGGGGAGCACAAAACTATTGTACGTATTATTAATCGTTGTTATCGATTGGTTTCATCAACTTTTGTACACATTTTATTTAACAATAATTGCATTTAATATTTAACGCAAATTTCTGATTGCCATATGATTGATGGCAGTGTTGATTGACCAATGCTGTACTCGTGCTGCATCAAAATTAATTAATAATGAAATTCAATCCAGTTTATGATCATCATATATATCAAAAATATCATTTTCATTTCATATTCATTTCAGTTTCTTGATCATTATCGATTTTTATCGATTGTTATTGATTGCTATCGGTTTCAAGTACAGATTCATGCGCAGCTTGAGATTTATTTATGTTAATTATTTATTTATGTTAATTATCATAGAGCAAATGAATGCCACCCGCCGCTGTTGCAAGTATCAATTGCATCAAACAATTCGAATAAAAAAAAAAAAAAGATGCTTAACGAAACGAAAAACTAAAAAGTCGCAACTGAAAACTGAAAACAGAGAACTGAAAACTGAAAACTGAAAACTCAGCCGTGGGCGGTCATTAATTTTCATTGCCTTTGGCGGTGCCGTCGCTATTAAAATACTTTTCAATTTTTCAAATGGGTAGCACAAATTTCTGACATTGAAAAATTATCCGGTCAACGGATAAAACACAAAGCAACACGGTAAAAAACACACACACACCAACACACACACACACACACACACACACATACATAGTAATAAAAACAGCAACAAAAAAAACAAAGAAAAAAAGAAGGCTAAAGAAACTGTTGAAACAACAAAGAAAATCTTCATTAAGATATAAACCAGACTAAACACTCAGATACCCTGTAAATAAATGCACGTGGGGTTAGCGGTTTTATTTATTTATTTAAACAAAGAAATCTCAGCTAATTTTTACAAGAGTCTAAATAATATGTATAGCGCATAAGCAAAAATTGCAAAGCTCTAAGATACCCATTAAATGGCATTTAATTCAATTCTTTTGGAGTTATTCGTATACCATTTTGTGGCTTGATGAGGTCAAAAGTCTAAAGACAAGTTTGACCCATTAATAGATTTAAATTAAACCCCCCCCCTCCCCCCTTTCTCGCCATCCTCTCTCTCGCCCTTTCTCTGCTGGTCAGCGGGAAAAAGACCAAATCGCAGATTTGATTTCAGCTGTACTTAAATAAATATTTGAAGCTTAATAATTAATTAATTTAACTGTAACTTAGATGCAGAAAACGGAATACCCTTTGGCAAAATTTTACCCGGTGTCAGAGGGTATTAAGTATACGCTCCGTTGCCAGCTTAAAGGCGGCTATCAGCTAGTTATAAATATGCCAAGGATATTGCATATCGTGGAAATGCATATGAATATGTTGTATTGTATATACTTATGTATATTCTATAGAAAGTATATTTGCCACGAGCGAGCCATTCATACGCTTGAATCAAATGAATCAAGTGAATCAGATGAATCAAGTGAATTTCGTATTGAAAAAGGCAAAAGCTTTTCGAAAATAAAATAATGTAAGGAAAATGAAATCTATTCAATCTTTTTACAAACTACACTACACACATATATATAGAGCGAGACAGAAAGAGAGAGAGAGAGAGAGAGAGAGAGAGAGCGTGAGAAAGAGATAAGTCACAGAGACAGTAAGTGTTTCCCGAGAGTTCCGTTTATTTTTTGGGATATGTTAATATACATACGTAATTGTATTGTGCCGCGTTACGCGGTTGGCACAAGGCGAAGGCCGTTTATAAACGGAGAAGAAAGGAGAGTGGCAGGATTACACAAGGGAGGGAAAGGAGCTCAAAAAGGAGCAAAACCTTTGGGATCCCATATAATTGGATTAATCTTCGCCTCACACAAGCAAAGCGAAAACAGTTTTTTAATTGAATTTCACATGTTGCTGGTGTTCCGTTTCCACTTATTTGTGTGTAAAAACGAATGGGAATGAATCACGCACACACCCACAAACCTATACATACACCCACATATACCAACACACACACCCACACACATAAGCCAACCACAACTACAGACAAAACTTACCCACCGTCATTCCAGAGAAAATCTAAAAGACGAAACCACGATTTTTTTGCATTTTAATTAAGAAACTTTTAATTAAAAAAAACCAATTAAAAAACAAAAAAATGTTTAAGTTAAAAAATATACTTAGAATTTCTATAATTTTATTGTATTTAACTTTATTATTGTTAGTTCGAAATTATTTGAATTTATTTAAATTTTTTTAAAAATTATTTACAATTCTGAGAAATTGATAAAATTTTGTTAAAATTTTCCATCTACTTTGAATTTCATTTTCCAACGAAATCCCTCCGAATTATGGTAAAACTTATGAAAAACAAATTCCATATAATTCACAGGACAATTTAATCTTTTCTCTTGAAACTGCTTTAAAAGTTCATTAAAAATATAATTTTACTAGTTGACAGTTTAAACATTTATTAAGTTATAAATTATTGTTTTTATTGAAAATGTACGATTAAGGGAGTTTTGGTAAATGTTTAGCAACTGTACCAAATTGTATCGATAAATGTGTCGCATGTTTAGCAGACTTATCGATATGTCTAGCGACTTGACTTTCGCAATTCTGACTGAGAAGATGAAGAAGAAAATGTGGCATTAACAGCTTAATGCCGCATTTGAAGAGTCATGATATATTTATGATACCGTAACAATAACGGTATTAGGAGATGTATGTATGTATATATACAATATACTTAGATTGTAGCTCTATATAAAGGTAAGTCTATTGCCGAAAAGTCCTTGACGAGTGCCAGAAATTGATTACGCACCGAATGAAATGAGAAAATTAAGTAAAGCAGGGGGAGGATTGGGATATGCTGGCGGTGGGGTATGCTTGACATGGGGTGAAGGTGGGGGGAGCATGTTTTATGTGCGCCCATGTGTCGTATGAGTGATTTCGCCTTGAGCTCTTGCCGCTGTTGGCAAAGGCAATTGATACAAAATCATGGCCAAAATTTTCGTAAATTGCTTTATCGCCAGATATGAAAAGCGCTGACAAAATGTTGTCATGTTTATGCATGAGCCGTTTCACTCCGGCAGCGTGAAACAGACAACAGAACAGAGAGAGAGAGAGAGAGATAGAGAGAGTGCCAAACGAAGAGAGTAAACAAGAGCCAAAGCGAGGGAGCAGAGATAAATACACGAGAACGAGAGAGAGTGAGTACTCAAAATACGCATACTCAATGCACGCAGCATCAAAGTGAGTATGAATGCGTACGTAGAAGTGGGTACTCAATCTATTTGCAGTGAGTACAATGAGTATTAAGCAATTAAGCAATATTCATTTATTTTCATCTATAATACAATACAATAGATTGAGTTTCCCGATGCTACAGGGTATCTTCACGTCGTGCGTGTGTTTCGTTTGTTATTTCTTCATTTGCTTGATGTGAAATGTATACAATTTTATAAATTCATCGAGTCGACAAGGTGGTTTGGTTGGCTTTACTCGCTGCGAGTGGTTTGAGTGGGTGGTTTGAGTGGGTGGTTGGGTGGTTGGGTGGATGCGTGAGTGGGTTCGGTGGGGTGTTTGTTGGCGGTGGCAACAAGCGAGCACCGCCAATGGCCTTGCATGGTGTCCATTCTGTGGCCCTGGGGCACATGCAAATGATGCTCCTAATTTATGCTGCGGTTCGGTTTACACATTGAAATCGAGCCAGAGTTGGATCAGACTGTGGAAATTGTGTGAAAACTGTGGGAAAATGCGAACACTGCGGCCATCTGCTTGACCTACTAAGACATTTTCAAAATCATTTCAAGTTCCCTCGATATGCACGAGTCAACAATTTTTAGCTTTGACAGACGCAGTTCGAGATCCCAAAACATACACACACACACACACACACACAATGACTTTCACGACATTCACAATATTCACAACATTCACAACATTCACAACATATTCATAACTCTAGCACGCAGCGGACTTAAGACACGAGACTGACAGCCCATGAAAAACAAAAACAATAAATAAAAATACAATACACGGAAATAAAAATATCTATAAAAGATGCAAAACAAAACGAAACAAAACAAAACAAAAAGAGATGAAAGAAAATACGCGTAGTGGAATAAAATAAAATAAAATGAGATAAAATAATAGAAAACTAAAATGAAATAAGACGAAATCGAGCAGACAACGAGACAAGGGTAAAAGCAGTCAAAATTGGGCTACTTTGTGGCCAGCATTTGACATAATCAGCTGACGAGGGCAACAACAACAACAACAATGCAAACTGAGAATTAAAAAAATACCGAATGCTGCATACTCTATATTCTGACAAGACAAACATTCATCAAAATATCCTTACAGGGTATATGATAGGAATTCTGACATTAATCTTAAGTTTTTTGTTTTTTATTTGTTGTTTGTTGTTTAATTAAAACTTAATTAAAAGTAATTCATTGTTAAAGATTATTGCAAAAGTTTGTAATAATAAATAATTATATTGTCTTGTGTTTTTTGTGCATTATTCAAAGACATGAATTATTTGTTTAATTGGACAAATAACAACAATTGTTTGGTCCTTGATTTACTCGCATATCCCCAGATCCCCAGGGACAGCTAATTCAGCCGGCTGAATGAACTTGGAGAACAAAGCGACTCCTAAAAGACAACTAAATAGAGAAAGGAAACGAAAAGGAAAGAGAAGGAAAATCCGTTTAGCATTATGTAAATGATGGAAATCAAAAATGAATGCGTAAAGCATTCAAAATGGATTACTCGAACTTTACAGGATATATTGTATATTATTTAATATTCCTAGCATGAAAAGAAAGAAGTTTTAAAAAGTGAAATCAATTAAAATTAAATTTTAAAATGGAATTCAACAGACCAAATACAATGGAAGAATTATTTGAAAAAAACTAAAATTATTCAAATACCGTTTTTTTTATGCTTTCAAACTAATACGAACTGAATACTTAATTTATTTATAAACATATTTGTTTCTTTTTTTTTTGATGAAATTGAAATGAAAAATATTTTTCCATTGCAAAACTTTGCAAATTATAACTTTTTTGCAGATACATTTGATATTAAAACTTAATTATAATTACAAATTAAAATCTCAGGGAAATTATTGTAGAAAGCATGTTAAAGGGGTTAAGGGAAACGAAAACGGAAATCAAATTAATGTTAAGGGTTAAAGGTTACGAAACCTAAGAAACACAAATACTTTTGCTTTTTTTTGTTAAAAGAAAATAATAATAAGAAAGATAAAAACATAAATATATTTTGCATGGAAATACGTTGACTTTTGTACAAAAGATGGAAACTTATTGTGCGAACCATTCAAAAGGATATCGAGGATTCAATTTTAATGAGACAATTTTATTTGATGTTTAACGTAATTTATAAACTCTCAACGCGCCACAGGCAAACTTTGAGCCAACTTATTAGTGGACCAAAGCAATTGGCCCACCCGCCGGGTGGTCCGGCGACTTGGACAGGACCAAGGCGAGAGATGCATGGGTTGGCGGGGTGAGGGACATCAGGAGACAGATAATGAGAGGTGTGTGGTCCAGCTATGATGATAGAGATTAGCAACGTCTGCGTTGGTTGGGCTTGGCACAAGCCAACGATCTAATTAGCCGCAATCTCAGCGATGGTCGCACTGGGAATTGCGCATACGCCGCATGTGACAGCACTTAATTTTTGGCCACAAAAGAGAAATCTTCTTGTTTTTTTTTTTGGTCACTTTTTTCCCACTCTCTCTCTCTCTCTCTCTCTCTCGCTCTATCTCTGTGTCTGTCCCTGTCGGTTTTTATTTTTATTTTGATAATGATAACTTTGTGCTTCGGGGAGGCTTGGCCAGTTGGCGACAGCAACGACTTTGACAAGTGCTTGCCATTTTTTAATGTCACATTTTGTGGCTACGCCCCGGAGGGTGAAGGGGGCAACTACAGTAGAATGGGTGTGGGAGAGGGGACGTGGGCTGCCTCCTTTCACTGACCAATGAAGCGTGAATTTTGAAATTGAAATCATGAGTAGCAAGAGCTGAAAATTTCAGTACACAGTCTGCCTGCTGCTTGACTGTTTATCTGACAAGTTCCTCGACTGCCGCTGGATGCTTCATTGAGTTTTATGTACTATATACAATACCATACCAATACATACACACATACATATACATTACAATATTATAAATAAAGGAAAGAGCACAAGTAAAAAAAGTGCACTTACACGACTGACAGCCACCCTGTAATGGCACAATAAGCTGTCAGCTTAGAAAAAGAAACAAATTAAATTACAAAATTTAAAATTCTGAATTCAAATTTCAATTATTGCATTTTGTTTTTAAATTAAATTTTCAGCTTAATCACTATGTGAATAAATTGTTAATTTATTATTGTATTTCATTTATAATAATTAATTGTCATTAAAAGTGATTTTAAACCAAAGTCAAAGTTTTAAATATTTTTGAACAAAAGGAGAAGAACATTTTTTTATATTTAAAGTTTTACTGTTTATTTTGTTTTTTTTTTTTATAATAGAAAACTCAAAGTCCTTTCAGCCATTTTGTTGTATTGCATTTATTTATTTATTTAATTTTTTTTTCGCATGATTTATAATACCATTCACAAGTTTATAGACAGTAAACGATGAAGAGTATTAGGCAGATATCTCGATATATCACTCTCAAGTAGCTAGTATAAATATACAATATATATATATATGCATGTATATATGTATGTGTATGTGTATATACTTGAAGCGACGGAGTCTGTGCTCAGACTCATAAACTGCTTCCATTGTCAGTTGTCAGTTAGCTTGAGGTCCTTTGGACCGAGCTCATAAAACTTGTAACGAACGCTCGGTGTAAGCCGTTTAAGGCGAGAGCTGGTCACAAAGTGTTAAGTCTGTTGCCCCTGCCACGCCCCCAGCGCCAATGGCCCACTTTCATTTGAACGTTTGAATACCTTGAATGCTTTATAATTACATTATACAGGTATATACATATATATATATAGATATTGTACTAACTTTTCTATATTAAAATGCCAACAGGTGCCAAGTGGCGCCCCAGCCCTGGACTGAGACTTTTGTTTGTCTCTCCCGTTGCCCCCTCCCCTCCCTCTTCATCTCACGGTGATAAAAGATGGATGGCTGGATGGATGGCTGGATGGCTGGATGGGTGGAAGGGTTGGCATGTTGATGATGATTTTCAGGAAGTTGGCTTATTTACTTCTAGTTTCGAGCTTTATTAAATGTTTGCTTTCGGGCTGCGTATATGTAATGGGATTTTATTTTATTTTTTTTTTTTTTTTGCAATTGCATCAGTTTTACGTTTCGTCCTGTTGTCCTTTTGGTGGCAGCATCCTTGCTTTAAGCCTTTGTCCGCAAGCCATTAAACTACTGTATAACGATACAGATTCAGCTTGCTTGACGGCAAGTAGCCCAAAATAAATCAATAAATCAATAAATCAATACATCAATATATCAATTTACTTAAATATAAATATTTTGTAATTTTTGTAATTTTCAATGTTGAAAATTTAATTTAAAAAATGAGAAAAGAAAGTTTTTTTGCAAATGTGTAGAGTTTTATTCTAATTATACTTCAATTAATTATTTTGTAGGGTAACAAAATGTCGATCAATATTGTGATTATAGTTGACTGCGACATGTTTACAGCCAATTTGGGCATCATTTCATTTGTTTTCTTATTTATTATTATTTTTGATTTTGTTGTTGTTCTTGCTCTTGTTTTTAAATAAATTTCTTCAAGCATGTCCGCTGTCGCATTTGTCTCTGTCTCACTCACTCACTCATCTTCTTCCGGCACATTCGTATTCGGTATTCCGTAAATGCGAATACGGCGTGTCCTTAACCGTAATAAATCTCGATGTGTGTTTAACAAATGCGAAATGTTGGGCATAAAATGAAAGCCATGTTATGAATGCGGCTTACAATTTTGCAGTTTACATTTAGCCACCCCTCCCCCCCTCTAGACCCTAATCCGTATATATGTATATGTACAATATATATCCCATCCGTCCCAAGCTACTTACTTAGCTTATAGCATATACTATTTATATATATATATCGGGGCGAGCCCATTGTCCTCGGTCTCTAGTTGAGCCGAACATCAAACTGATTGAGCTTTATGGTTGATTGTTTTGTACTGTAATCGGATTGATAATCATCCATGCATTTCCATCGATTGTTCAGCGTGTTTGTTGGCCTTTTTGAGTGCTTGCCATTGTTCAACTTGTTGATTTGATACGTTGCCATTTGATTGACCGCAAATTGCATGATTGAACGTTTTCGACCTACGACCGATTGGAATAATGAAAATGTTTTTCTTTTTTTTTGTTAGCATTGTTTTCTTTTGTTTTTTTTTTTTATTTAAGTGGTTCTTAGCAGCTCGATTGATGGCTGATTGATTGGGTTTTGTTTTTATTGAGGATTTCGTAATTGTGGTTTTTTTATCAATCAATCGATCAATCAACATTAAATCGCCTCTTTCAAATTATATTATTAAACTGTTTCTCTCTTTTGAAAGGTTTATTTTAAATTGAAATTAATTTTCCCACAATGTGTTAAGGGTTACAGATGAATATGTATACACATGCATATGTATATATGTATTATATAAGCACACACACACACACACATATTATTATATATATATATATATATAAGCGTAAGCAAACATGAAGCCCTTTTTGTTAGTCCCACCTTTAGGGCTTTATTTAATGGGGTCAAAGTAAAGCTTATTCAACTGCACATTTACTTGTGTGTGTATGGGTGTATATACAAATGTGTGTGTGTGTGCGTGTGTGTGTGTGTGTGTGTGGGTGGGGGAGGGTATGTCTCTGAGTATAAAATTAATTTGAATGGTTAATACTTGAGCATAATTAAGACAAATGTTTGTATGCTTTGCATTTTGACAGTGCGTGTGTGCGTGTGTGTGTGAGGGAGTGTGCGTGTGTAAGTCTTTGTATGTATATGTGTGTGTGTGTGTGTTTTTAAATTGAGTGTTATATAATTAACACCCCTAAGGCACAGTTGACTGTCGCTTAGCTCAATTAAGTATACGACTTGGGGGTATGCATAAAGTTTAACGTGATTCTTTGTAAACGTTTTTCACTCTCTTTTTCTTGCCACAGGCAACAACAACAACAACAACAACAAAAGCAACAACAACAACAATTACAGCAGCAGCAACAACAACAACAACAGCAGCAACAACAACAAGAACAAAAGCAACACTTCTAACTAAAGTGACATGAGGCCTTAACAATAAACAACAACAACAACAACAATTGCAACAACTTTAGAGCACTTAAAACAACAATAACAAATAACAAATAAAAAAAAAACAAAAAACAAAAACAAAAAACAAATAAAAAGAAAAATAGAAGGAAAACTCGAGGATTAAACAATTATAAAAAGCCGCAGCAGAAGCGAAGCATCTTTAAATAGATACAGAGATACAGATTAAGACAAAGGCAGAGAGAGAGAGAGAGAGAGAAAGAGAGAGAAAGGGAGAGAGAGAGAGCGAGAGAGAGGAAGACACAAGCATAAAAACAAACAATGTCAGCTGCTACAATAAGATTTCGCACCTAAAAAACTAACCTACAAAATTCTAAAAACTTGACAACTGTCGCAACAGTCGCAGTCGCAGTCGCAGTCGCAGTCGGCGTCACTGCCGTCGTCCGCAACAGCAGCAGCAGCAGCAGCAGGAAGAGCAGCCCCTATTGCTGCCACTGACAAGAGTCAAATATCTCTGGCCGCAGCTTGGCTTCTTCCCCACCAGCCCCTCCCCCTACAACAACTCTGTACACTTTGCGCGCCCCTTCCTCAGCTCATCCTCCTTCGCCTCCTTCGCCTCTTCCTTCTGCTCCTTCTTTATATCACCCGCAGCGTTGAGCGGTAAAACAAAAGCGGCTATAAAGGAAAAATTGCCCATTGTTTTTTGTGTGCGGCCCATTGTCACTGGTAACTGTCAAAACAGAGCGTTGCCAACACAAAGAAAAAAGAACACAAGAACAACAACAAAAAGAAAAACGAAAATAACAAAAAAGGAAAGGAAAGGAAAGAATCGAAAAAAAATATCTGCCTCTGGGCACACTCAATTAGACACAATACAACGCAGGACAACAACAGACGCAACAACAACAACAGCAACAACAGCAACAACAACAGCAGCAACAAACAACAACAACAATATCAACAGCAATAGCAGCAACAAATAGTTCCTCCCGCCTCTTAGTTCAAACATCGCACGGTCTGGCAACACTGTCGGGCGCTCGCCAATTGAATTGATGTGACAATGAAACTGAGCGTCAGCGCGTATCGGGCGCATGCATCGGCACACAAGAAGATCCTCTCCAGCGGCTATCATTCCCAGCTCAATTACGGCAGCACTGGCGCCGCCGCAGCCTCCTCATCATCGACGTCGGCAGCAGCGGCGGCAGCCACTGCAACGGGCTTGTATACGGTAGGTGTCCTCCAACCCAGGGTTGCCACACTTAATTATTATTATTAATTGTACAATGTTTAATATTTAATTATTATTAATTATTATAATTATTTGTTTATTGTTTATTTTTTGTACATTTATGTTTATTGGGTTTCCATTGGGTTTCACTTCTAGCGAATCTTGCGGTAAACTGCGATATATGAGATCGTTTAGCTCTGTGTAGAGAGAGAGAGAGAGTGAGGGAGTGGGAGAGAGAGAAAGAGAGAGAGGGAGAGGGCGAGAAAGCAAAGCGAATGGCAATTGGAAGAAGAAGAAGCCAGGTAAAGCGAGACTCTGTTTTTTTTATCATTGTTCAAATTAATTAATTCAAGGCGAAACAAAGACGAGCCACATTCAAAGCGAGTCTAGCCAAAAGCGAAGCGACATTTAATTTTTTACCCGCTTTGCTTTGCTTTTCTCTCTTTATTTAACGCTTGGCTTTGTAAATAATATTATAAACTTGCTGTACACTTCTTTTGCAATTCGCTTTGCTGCTTCATTCTTGCTTGAATTCTCGCTTCTTTTGCTTCGCCTTTCCTTCTCGCTCGGTTTCTCGCTTTGCTTTCGTCATCTCTTCATTTCTCGCTTTGCCTTAATTTCACTGATTATCTAGGGCTAAAGAAATAAAAGACATAGAAAGAGAGAAAAAGAAGAAACACACACACACACACACACACACACACACACACACACACACATACACACACACACACACACACACACAAACACACACACACGCACACACGCACACACTCCAAAGCACATGAAAGCGGCAAAAGCTCGCTTAATTGCACTGTCCCAATGCATTTAGCATGAATGAGCTTAAAGCTATAACTTAAAGCGAATTAATGCGATTTTAAAATTTAAATAAATATTGCACAATAAAATACAATAAAACAATTATTTTATTATTACTGTAAAATAGCAAAAAGAAACGAAAACAAACGAGGAGAGAACAAACACAAAAAAAGAGACAAAATGTGCACGCAGTCATGCAAAAGCTGCTTGCTATCAAACTGAGCAGCTGTGTGTGTGTGCGCTGTATTTTTTTGCTTTTCTTTTCTCACTCTCTCTTTTTCCTATCGCTGTCTCTCGCTTCGATTTATGAGCACAGGGCACAGGATATTGAAGGATATGAATCTCAATAGTACGAAGTATATGAGACATATCCGTTTTTGGTAGCGTTCAACTAAATCAATTTGAATATCAATTTCCAAACGAAACGAAACGAGAGAGAGAGAGAGAGAGAGGAAAATGTAGAGAAAGAGAGAGAGAGAGAGAGAATTAGATTGTAAATTTTCATTTACTAAAACTTGTTCGACGCATTAATATTTATGAAACCAAAAACCACAACAGATTCCAATCAAATTCTGTGGTACATTTAATTCATACGCTCCAACGCCCGAAGTAAGGCACATTTTATTGAGGTGGGAGGTAGGGTGGTTGGGAGGGGGGTTGGGGGGGGGCAACCGAAGGACATTTATGCTGCCAGCTAATTGGTCGGGATGATAAGCAAATCCCAAATTTCCAGCACAAAAGCAAAGAACCGAAGCAGGCCCAAAGCTCCTTCCACAATCCCCATGGACATGTTATGTGGTTTTAAGACTTTCGAATTGAAAATCTTTCGGTTGTATTTGTTAGTTTGGCAATTACGCAGCCAATTTGGCTTAGAGCCCCCCTAACCCTCCCCCACCATCCCACTCTTCTTCTGCCCGCACACACATGAAAATATTTAAGCTATAATTGATTCTTTAGCAATATTAAAGAAAATTAAATGAAAACATTTTTTTAATACTTGAACATTTATTTTCTTCTTCTTCAAATGTTTATTTAATAAATTAAAAAAATAAAACAAATCTTAACTATATTTATTTATTTAATTATTTAAATTTGTAAAACAAAATTCAAGTTGAGAATAAAAGCGTATGGCAAGTTCGGTGTGGCAAAATAAAATTATTTATTATTTATGTTATATTTATTTATTGTATTTGTTTGTTATCAGAAAAATGTTTGAAGTTTCATATTTTAATTGATTGATTGATTGATTTATTGTCATTGTTGTTGCTTTGGGCTTTTGTATTCGATTTTATTTATTTATTCGATTATGTGCAATGGCAAACAGGATGTGCACAAATTGAGAATTCATTGAGAATTTCCAGCAAGGACATCGCAACATCAACATTATCCACAGCTGCTAAATCCTCTGCATTTGCCACACTCAACAACTTTTTTGTTTTGAATTCGTTTTCTTTATTGCTTAAATAAAATGTGTAAAAATTAAAGACTTTAAGTTAAAATTATTTAATAAATTATTGATAAAACTGAAAAGAGAAAAGAGAAAATTGAGAGCTGCGCAAGAGTTGTTGTTTGGCTTGTTTGTTTAATTGATAAGCAAATCAAATATTTAACTGATTAAATGATTTACTGATAAAACGATTAAACGATAAAACGATTAATTGATAATTGATTCCGATTGATTGATGAGCCGATTTCAACATTTGCAGATGGAAACGCATGAGCATATGGCACGTCTCGAATGCAACAGCGATACGGACGTTATCAGTCCAACCGGCACCAGCAGCTCCGGCGGAGGTGGTGGTGGTGGTGGTGGTGGGGGTGGTGTTGTTGGAGTTGGCGGTGGTGCTGGCATTGGCAGCGGAAGCGGAAGTATACCAGCGGATAACAGCGGCGGCAGCCATCATAAGCGCCATCATAAAAGCGGCAACAGCAACGCGGCAGCTGCCTTGGCCAATGATGATGATAATAACAGCGCGGTGCATTCATCGGATAGCAAAAGTCCCAGTCAGCGGTAAGTTTTCCCTTATTCATACACTTATTCACACAAACCACTCACTCCACTCCACTCCACACCACTCACTCACCAGCCATTCACCCATTCACACTCAAACACTCATTTGTACGCTCAAACACGCACTCATTGTACCATGTGTTAGTTTGTCGAGAGCCACGCTAAGTGCTCGACAAATAGCAGGAAAAATAAGAATAAAAATAAAAATAAACAAATAAAAATAATACAAAACAAAACAACAAAATAATCACAATAAATATATACAATAATAACAAGTCTTTGGCTAGCCGAAGTGCAAATACTCTTTCTTACGTTCCAAATGCCGTTTTCTCTCAGCTCTTTTTTTAATTGAAATTAATTTCATAAATTCGTTAAAATGTAATTTTTAATTAAATTCGATTAAATTTTAAAATATTTTTCATTATTTCAAAACTTGAAAAACACTTTTACTTAATTATATTTATAATAAAATTTACTTTTATTTTTAAATTAACCCAATTTTTATTCGAATTTCAATTTTCTGTTTAAAAGAAATTTTTAAAATTTGATAAAAAAAAGAAAGAAACGGCTTGACTTATGGACGTTGCATTTGCGCTTGAAACGTTTGCAAGAGTATGAAAAGAAAATCTGAAAAACAGAAAATTCCCAAGAAAAAAGCCAAAGAAAGTTTTTGGGAAATGCGCTTGCAGTGTACAGTTGCCACACAGCCCCAGAAACCTAACACAAACATGAGTACATACACATACACACATATATTTATATATATGTGCACATAAACAGCATACATACACACATACACACATACATACATACATACATTTAATACTAAACGTACAGTAAGCGCATAATTGTGTAGCATACTTTGTTGGGCTTCAGAGCTGCTTTTGGTTTTCCATTTGGATTTTCGTGTATTTTCGGTTTTTATTTTTTTTTTTATTTTTGAATATTTATGTTTATTTTGTTACTCGCTGTTGGTGCAGTATAAATTGAAATATTGTCATATTGTGATATTGACGCAATTCTTTGTACTTGTACTCATATTTGTATATGGTATGTGTATATGTATATTCACGTACAAATTCGTAAAAATAAAAAAAACAAACAAAATTCACTCTTGCGTTTATTTTTGCCATTTTTTATTTTCATTTTTCTCATTTTTTTCATTTTGTATGTACTTCATTGTAAGCATTTGCAAACGTGAAAATTAAAAATAAAATTAAATAAATAATAAAATAAAAAAATGAATATAATGATACATAATAATTGTGAGAATATTTTTCTTTTTATTATTATATAATACTCGTTAGTTGGCCAAATCAACATCAATTAGCGACCATCATTGGGCTATCAATGAAAATGTATTTGAGTTTGTGAAAATATTTTATGAGAAATTTACAACTTTCAGTTGAGAAAATACAGAGAATCCTTGCTGTTTCTTTACGAACTGAAGAAAATCTTTTGCAATTTTCCCATTTGAGCCAGACAGTGTGGGTAGGTTAAGGATTGCTTAAGGATAAAGGATTATTGCAGCTTATGTCTTGCTATAAGTACAAAAAAACTATTATATTATACTATAATTTATTTTTTTGCAATTTTACCTGAATATTTTCATTGTTTCTTTTGTAATCTCTACAGTTTAAAAATAAAGTCAAAAAAGAATCAACAATTTTTTATTTAAAATATTTTTTAACAAACTGAAAATTTTGATGCAAAATCTTTGTAAAATATTCTGAAATACTTGCGATATTTTCGTAAAAATTGCTTATCAAAATATCGTTATAATTATAATTTTTTAAAAATGTTATTTGAAAATATTATTTGAAATTAATTTTGATGTGAAATTATTTTTATAAAATATAAATCGGTACAACAAAAATATTTAAATTTAAGTGATGGAATAAATAATTTTTTTTTTCATTTGCAAACTCACAATTTTGCTACAAATTGTCATAGACAAATATATTTTTTTAAAATTAATTTATGTATTAATTAAATCGCAATAACAAGTTTTACATTTATTTTTTTTTTTGACGACATTAACAAACCGTTCTTGATAACATGCGAATATTTGAGAGGGAAATCCTTTCAAGGATTAAATGGTATAAAAACTAGCAAACCATAAGCGTTTAATATTCAATTGTAAGCCAAGGGATTTTTATTTTGTGTAAATTGCGATTTAATTGTTGCTATGATTTTTTTGGTAATTTTTAGCCATTTCGCAGCTAACATACCATAGATTTTCGGCTAGATATTGCTCTCTAATCTCAATTAGCTGCAATTGTGTGTGCTGAGAGTTGTTTTGCTTTTTCTTTTCTTTTTTTATTTTTGTTTGTTGTCTCGTCGTGTGTCCTGTGATTTCATTAATTAACCAACTTTGCTGAGCCTCTTACGATAACCGACTTAATGTTGGTAATAGGCTCTAACGGGGTATAGGACAATGTTCGGTGGTGATGGGGGTGGTGGGGGAGGAGGGCGGCTTATCAGTACTCTGGAGATCCATTTTGGCCAGTTTAGCGATGTGTTGTTATTAGGTTGACAAACTTTCAGCGTTGCGAGTCTCTCGAACAAACAATCCTGTGGAAAATGTCATGCCAAATGGGCTTTAGTTAAGTGAATTATGTCCTGGCATTTCGCTAAGATACACACACACACACACAGGCACATGCAGACACATACACGCTCACATACATACATGCACATTGCTTTTGGCCAAAAACTGTTAACGGGCGCAGCAGTTTTTGGTTTATTGCTTGATTGGGTTATGGGTTTTATCTATCATTTTTCTCGTTTCTTTTTTTCTTTTTTGTTGATATTTTGTTGTGAAATGGATGCACACAATTCCCAAGCACACCAAAAGTAAATTGCATTTGATTAAAACTTTATTGCAGCGAATTTTGAATACCCTAACCACATGTCATCCTCATGATATTGTGATTGACTTTCAGAAATATTTAATTGCCCTTCAGTGTCTCAGGATAAATTTCGAAACTTGCAATAAAAATAGTTCTCTTAGTTTGGATTTTATATTTTTTATAATCACATTTGAAAATAATTATTATATTAAAACTCAACATTTAGTGACTTTATACAATAGTATTTTATATTATGAAATAAATTAAAATAAAACATTAATTTTCGTTTGGGTGTATTCACAGTTAAAAACAAAATTTCTCTTTAAAATAAATTTAACTTTTTTTATGTGGAATATTTGAACTAAATTTTTCCTCAGAAATATGAAACTCAAATCGTGAATTTAGGAATTTATTTGCCTAAAGGACAAATACTTATACCAAATACTGTGTTATTTTTCTTGTTGATATTTTTTTGGAAATTCTCTTTTTCAAATTTGATTTTGTTTTCGAAAATCGAAAAAAAAAGATCGTGCCACTCGTCGCTGAGCAGTAGTCAGAGTAACTGCAGGTGCGCAAATAGTTTAAGATTGTACACAGAGAGGGATAGACTTATATTAACAAAACAGCAACAACAACAACAGCAACAACAACAAAAGCAACAACAACCACACGAACGTCGCCAGGTGAGATTGCATGTGAATAGTCCATCGTCTGATTGCAGTGCGGGTGCGGGTGGCAGATTAATCAATTCCGCCAGCTGTAATCAGGTGAAGACTCTGTCATCGTTTATCAGTGAGCATCCAGAGGAGCTAAGCAGCATAAGCAACAACAACAACAACAACAACAACAACAACAATAGCAACAACAACAATCAGTCAACGAAATGGAGAAGTCTGAGAGCTGTTATGGCATATTATTGTTCATTGCGTCGCATCAAGAGGAATGTTGCTTAACAGATTAACAATTACAAATTATTATTTATTTGTCCAGCCCGAAACTAACTAACTAACTAACTAACTACAACTAAACCTAATTTAGCTAACTAACTAATCAATCAGCTATCAATCTATCGTATTATCTTGCATTTTGTGCGTGTGCGTGTCTCTTTGTCTAAGAATCCAAACTTAAAAGCCAAATCGAAAGAACAAAACAGACAAAAAAAAATAGAAAAGCAAATAAAAAGAAAATATAGTATATACACTTCAAATGAATGCCTTAACAGTATTCTGTTAAACAATCAGCTGCTGCTGTTAAATAACATTTTTATCTTTTTATCCTTTTCTTTTTAAATCTTTTATTTATACTCTAGATACTTATAACAAATCTTAAACAAATTGTTTATATTTTTCTCTTTATATTTTATTCCATTTTGTTTCACACTTAACAGTCTGTTAAAGCTATGTTAACCCATTTTATGTTAAGTTATTTCGTTATTTCGTGGGTATTTCATTTGAAGTGAGCATAGGAAAAAGGCAAAAAAGAAAAAGAAATGAAAAAAAAATATTATTATAAATATAGTATGTGTATTCTAGCCTCCCTCTGATCTCTTCCTCTCGTTGTGTTCGTCTATGTCTCTGTGTCTCCTCTGTGTCACTTTCTCTCCCTAACTGTTTCTTCCTAGAAGAATTTGTGTTAAATTAATTAACCGCATTTTGTGTATGCGACATACAATATAATAATAATAATTGTGTCCGTGTTTAACAACTTTTTCTTGTGTATTCCGAATGTTAATCCTGAAATTCCTACTCTCTCTCGCTCTCTCTCTTTCTCTCTCGCTCTCTTTTTTTTTTTATTTTCATCTATCATGGGGAAAACGTTTTCACACAACGTAGATGGGCTCATTAGCCTAACTATTTCTTCTGTTCATGATCTTACTCTAACACTCTCTCTTTCACCTTCTATCTCTCTCTCTCTCACTCTCTCTCACTGTCTCTCTCTCTCACATTCTCTCTTTCCTGCCTCTTTCTCTCTGTTTGTGTTTATCGTCTATTCTCAGAATAGTTCGGGATGTCTTCAATTTAATCTCTCTCTCTCTCTCTCTCTCTTTCTTTCTATCTGTTTCGTTACACTTTTTCGCCCCCTCTCGCTCTCTTGTGCTATTTTGATAGTACAGTTGAGTTTTGCCGAGCATCGCCACGGCCCACCGCCCACCGCCCACCTCTCACCACCCACCGCCAGGTGTGGCTATCATTTCGTATTGTTCTTCGCAACTTTTCACCATTTTCCATTTTCCGTCTTCCATGTTCCTATTCTCATCATCATCATTTACTTGCGCCTCTTTCGCTCCCCTCATTCTGTGTGTACATACCTTTCATTTTTTCTTTTTTTTTTCTTTCCTGTTGTTTTCGTTTTGTTGGCAACTTGAAAAGTTTCGGTTTTGCCAAAAACTGGGGCCAAAAGTGCAACTGCACAAACACGCTAACACACACACACACACGCATACATACGTGTATATGTATATGTGTATATGTGTATGTGTGTATTGTATAAAGGAATACAAGAAGTTGGGCAAACTAAGAAGCGAAATATCTCGGCAAATAGCAAAAGTTAAAGTGGCATTTGGTGTGTGTAGAGAATCAATATGCTGCATTGTGTGTGAACTTTTGACATATATACACTATACGACACACACACACACACACTCACATTTTTTCATATATTTTATATACATACATGTATGTACATACACTTCGCCTAGGCATATGCTACAATACTTTGGCATTGTGCATGCCAAATGAGAAATTGCCTTCTGAATGACAACTTACAGAGAATTCGAATTTGGAAAATTGCAAATTTATGTAGAAATATACACACACACAAACAAACACACACACACACATATGTATATGTATTGTGAAACTATGCTTTTGATTTCCATTATACAAAAAATCGACCTAGAAATCTAAATTCTATTTCTTTCCCCCCTATTTCTAGCCTTCAAAAATCGCCCGCCTCTTGAAATATTGAAATATTCTTTTATCTCTCTCTCTCTCTCTCTTTTCACAAATGCCTAACTGTATTGCTGCCCCTTTCTGCCTCTTGTTGTTGTGGCAGTTGTTTAGGTAGGGAAGGGAAGGCGGGGAGGGGGTGGAGGGGGGGGCTCTTCAGTGAATTTATGCACTGTCAACTTTGGTAACTGCCAAAAGAGCTGAGAAAAAGATATGCATATGCATGTCTCAAAGTCAAGTTATCCTCTCTCTCTCTCTCTCTCTCTCTCTCTCTCTGTCTGTCTGTCTCTCTCGTTGCGTGCATTGCGGCTTCTCCTGCAAGTCCGTTAGGCAATTCAGTTCACTGAGAAGTGTCTTCAGCCAGTCGCAATCGAAATTCATTGTTCGATCTGCTGCTGCTGCTGTTGCTGATGTCGCATTGCAATTGCATTTTAATTTCGTTTCACTTGGATTGCCACTTGTACACACACATACACACACACACACACACACAGAAACACACATTTGTGACATTTGTTGCATTTGCGTCATTGTGTCAAGAGACAAACGACATGCGACAGTGGCAAGTGGCAAGTGGCAAAATGGCAAATGCTTCTCTATAAATAGCAGAATTTCTTGTTTTCCTCTCTCTTTTTGGTAATATTTGTAACTGGCGCCATCTATTGCACACACACACATCAACTGAATTATAAATTATATATGTATGTATTGTAGTTTAGCATTTTTGGTCTCGAATCGATAAACATTGCTTATTCGTTTCAAGAATTTCACAATTTTCTCAAGAATTAATATAAAAAAATTTGACATTCGCATCATTTGGAATAAATTTCGCTTGGAATAATAATTTGAGAATTTTCCGTTGAGTTTGAAATGATTTTCAAAAATTAATTGTATTTTAACATTAATTTATTATTCGTTCTCAATTGTCTTATGTTAATAAAGTTTATTTTCTTTTATTTTCTTTTGTTTACTTTTGTTTTGTTTTTTTTTCTCTCATTCGTGAAATTCTGGCAATGGCGCGTAAACTGCTCATATTTATTCATTTGTTATTCGAATTTATTCATATTTATTCATACACTGGAGCGCAATGTAATTGCCGGCCAACAGGTGGCGCCACTTGGTCAATTACCTCAATGATTCGCTTGTTTTTCCAATGGAGAAACTTTTTGAATAAATTATCACAAAAATACGAGTATATTTATTTATTTTTGGTTTATTTTCTTAAATCAATTGAGAAGAACACAAAAGACTTTTGCTTCAAAGAGATCCCAACGATTTCTGCTTTGATTGAATTAAATTCAATTAAACATCCAACAGAGACAGCCTATGTGTGTGCTCTATCTCTTTCACACTCATATACTAGTACAAGGCAAATCTGAAATTGTGGAAAAGTGCCATAGCAAAGCGAAAGGCAATTTAAGAAGCAAAGCAAAGAGAAACTCAAAGCGAAAAGCAAAGCAAAAAGCAAAGCGAAAAGAAAAGCAACATATGTACATACATTCAATGCATTTCCATAATATAACTTGGTTTTTGCAGTATTTTTTTGGTTGCATGTCGCTTGTCGCTTGTCGCTTTAGTGTTTGCTCGGGCAAATTGTCATTGATGCTCGCTTTTAGTCGCTCGCTTTGGCAATATTTGAATCTAATGGGCAGTCTGGCTAATTAAAAGAGCTAACAGCAGGAGGAGAGACAAACAGAGAGAGAGAGAGAGAGAGAGGGGGAGAGATAGAGAAAGAGCGGGCAACTCTGCTCTCAATGGACACATGGCTCTTGGCAGATGGCACATGGCACATGGCACATGGCCAAATGACTTTGGACAGTTGCTGGTTAGAGCCAAGTAAAGTGCTTCTTCGCTTTGGCCAGAAGTCGCCTCGGAACATTTCCATTTGATGAAAATTTGTTTGTTTCCTTCGCTGTGACAGTCGCAAAGTGTCTGTCCACTGGACGGGTGGATGTTTGAGTGAAAGGAAACGTATAGGTGGGGTGCGGTGGGGTGGGGTGGACAAACGGATGGATATAGCCTGGTGTGCCACATAGCGAGTAGTCGCCGGGTCGATGGGTCGCCGGGTCGATGGGTTAATGAGGGGCGATGGGTCACATGCGGAGTCGAAGCGTTAATTGAAATCTGAAGCTTTGGCAGACGCAAAGCGCCTAAATCTGACATTAAACGGCCATTTGAGAAAATTTCATTATGTGTGCGTGCTCGTTCATCATTTCTGATGCAATCAAACATACAAAAACAACATTCAATAAATGAAAAAACAGACTAAAAGAGAGGCAGAGAGCGAGAGAGTGAGAGGGACGAGAGTTGAGAGTGCGTAAATTGTTGTTTGAATACATTTTTCAATTCAAAACAAATTGAAAAAAAGGCGAAAAATAAAGAAAAATTAAACTTAATAATACACATATACATGCAGACAATATACAATGTATATACCATACATATATATGCACATGATTTTTATATAACTAATTGAAATTGAATTTACAATAAATGCAGCATTTGGGCAAGTTCAATCAATGGAAATCCAAAGGGATGGGATGTATTTAATATATATAAATGTATGTATATACATATAATAGTGTATATTTGTATAAATAAAACTTGCTGACAGGCAGACAGGCAGACAGACAGACGTATATACCTGCATGAATCGGGTCTATTGTTAATCAAGATTAAGAATTTATATGAATTGTATTTATTTAGTTTTGTTGGGTCTTTTATCCACAAGTGCACAATTCTGTGCTATCTTTTATATCCGATAGGTTTACAGGGTATCGGATAATAGTTTAGCTACTATTGTATACCCTGTAAACTTGTGCGAGTATAGAATATATATATTTCGTAGCAGATTGGAAGCTGTAATTCCAAGTTAGGGTATCTTTTAGGTTGAGCTTTGTGTCAAGTTGGTGTTGCCTGCCTGAGTATGTGTGTGTGTGTGTGTGTGTGTGGGTGAGCCTGTAATCTTATCGTATGTATAACAAGCCTTTTTTACGCTTCATGACACGCGGCCCGCATGTGGCACACAAGAATAAGAAAAAAAAGAAATGAAATAAAAAGAAAAAACAGACCAAAAGCCAAGTCAACGAGCTGACCAAACCACCCTCCCTCTCTCTCTCTCTCTCGCTCTCTCTCTTCTAACTGCTTTCTTATTGTATTTGTGTGTGTGTGTGTGTTGGGATATACAAATACAAATACATTAGCTAAGAACAACAACAACAACAACAGTCGAAGAAACTGCGTGAACATTTTCCCCTTGAACCTGGAAGTCTGCAACAAAATGAGCGGAAAATCAAGAAAAAACAAAATATATATAAAACAAAAAAAAGAAAAAAATGAAATATAAAAAACAAAAATCAAAACAAAGAAAATGAAAATGATTGGAATCGGAATTGGCGAAAAGTTTGAATACCCTTTCCAGTTCAAGTCCATAAAACATATGCCATAATAGCTAAACGATATGTACTTATCCTTATCCTTAAGTATGTTCAAGGATAACAGGGATAACAGCTTCGGGGACTAAGGATTTTTTTCGTTGTATATTTGGTAACAATTTTATTAATTTATTAAACTCCGTGTTTGCTTTAATATTATATTATAATAGCTTGACAACATCTGCACGTGAGGATTGGAAATAATTCTTATTTATTTTTCATCTTTTCAAATAAAATATTGAAAACTGTTTTCAAGCTCTCAATTGGCATTTCTTCAATAAGAAATCTTTGGAAATTTTATTAATGAACTTTTAATTTGAGAAATTTTTAAAGAAATGCCTTATCTTATTCAATTCAAATTATTGTCAAGGATAATAAGGATATCTCAATCTGTCTTTCTATTATTCTCTTATTCTCTCTGACTCTGTCCTCTCCACCTCTATCGCATTCTCTGGGCTCTCGCATATGCATATGTATTGTAATTGTGCTCTCTTGCGAGGCAAATATTAATTTTCTCTGTGAAACTCAACTGCATCTTTACACTCTATCATTCTCTCAATCTTTCTCATTTTGTCTCTGGCAAATTGTGTTTTTTTTTTATTCTACACAAATCACATGACAAACAACAACAAACAACAACTAATGCTTAAACATTCTATTGCAAAAAAGTATTAATTAAATATATAATATATAATATATACAAACAAAACAAAACAACAAAAACAAAAAACAAAAAAACCAAAAAACCAAAAAAACCAAAAAAAGAAGAACAAAAAAATATCACGAAAAATTTCAAAACTCGTTTAGGAAATCGCGTATCGGAGATGGAGCTTCAGATCCAGATTCCGATTGGTAAGTTCTCAACGCGTACTTAACAAATTATTCTTTAACTTTTTGTTCTCTTTCTGTTTTTGTTTATGTTTTCGTTACCGTTACCGTTACCGTTATCGTTATCGTTATCGTTTATCTTTTTTTTGTTTCGACTTTTTGCTCTTTACTCTTTCAACTATTTAATACGAAAATTCTGCACAAGAAACAAGCAAAAAAAACAAACAAAAATATAGATGCAAATAAATACGCATAGATACATACGCATAGTATGTATGTATAGATAGAACTAGATACACATAGATACACTTAGTAATAGCTCTGATATACATACATACAGTACATACAGTACATAGAACATGGTTACGCTTATGAATTATGTTGCGAAAAAGTTTTATTCAATTTTCATATTGGTTATGACAATGCTAATGATAATTGGTAATGATAATTAGAATTATAAAGTTAATGATAATGAGGTTGATGCTAATGATAATGATTTTGATGATAATGATGATTTAGATGATGATGATGATGATATTGACGCTGCATTTCATTGGCATGCGTGCGCATTGTTTTTCAAAATTTAAAAATTAAAAAGCAAATATTGAACAAACCATTTCTGTTAATTAACAGAGAGTTAACATAATTAATACACATAACACACACACACACTCACACTCACTTACACAGATAACCCATTTATTATAAAAGTACGAGTAGTTTTTCATTTTGAAAATGCGAATTTATGCAATTTACATGTGAAACACACACACACACACACACACATATATACCATACACGTGTATAAAGACCACATGCCACGCCTTGTTATTGTATTTTTTGTTTTGTTTCTGCTTTGTTTCCTCGTTCTCTTTTTGCTTCTGTTTCGCTTTGTTTCATTTTCATTTCCATTTTCATTTTTATAGCTAGCCGCATTGCAAGCTGCGTTCTTCTTTTGTGCCACATGACGTATGCGTAATATTTGATAGAACCAATCAATACGAAGAAATAAAAAAAACAAACACACAAAAAACAAAATATAAAAAAACAATAAAAAAAACCAATCCAAAAACAACAATAAAAACATTAAGCAAACGCTGTATATACTTAGTACGCTAAACAAATGCTAATATTATAATATTTAATTATATATTTAAAAATATTTATATTATACACGTTTATAATTAAATACACTGTTCAAAAATGTTGTAGCTTTGTCATTTGCAGAATGTAAATAATAATAATAAAAAAAAACAAACACACGCACACATACACACAACACCAAAACATTGCTTTGTATGTGTGCTTAATACTAAAACAAACAAACAATAACAAAAACAACAACAACAATAACAAAAAAATAATGTAAATAATTAAGCATAAATTGTTTGGCAAAAAGAAAAAAAAACAAAAACCAAAAACAAACAAGAAAATGTTTAAATAAAAATGAAATAAATCTAAATACCTATATATATATATATATATCATTAAATCACGCTTTCTATAATATACTATATACATATGAATACATAATCTGTATGTATGTGTATATGTGTATATATACCTTGTATATATTATCTTGTACATAATGCAGATCTCCATTCAATTTGATTTGTGGGCAGCATCCGATACAATAAAACGAAAATTTCTTTAAACATTTTTTTAATTATTATACAATTTCAGTTTCCAATTGCTTCCAGCTGCCAATTTCCAATTTCCATTTTCCCTATTCCACATATTCCTCTCACAAATACCCTGTACTCCTTTGAAAGCATGTCGAGTATCAAAAGCCGAAATTTGGTTCAGTTCATATTATCTAAAATTAATTTAAAAGCGGAAAAAATTAAATTTAATAATTTATGTTAAATAAATTAAATAAAATTTATGCTGCTTTTCATTGGTACAGGGTATTCAACAGTCGCTCAGCTTCGACTGTATTACTCGTGATTTGTGATTTTTACTTTTCATTACTTTCTCCTCTTTCATTACTTTCACTTAGGGTATTTCGTAGCACATCATTTGTGACGAAAAAGCTTTTTAAGCTTACAATTTTCTTTGCGTTTTATTTTGTAAATTTTTTTATACTGGGTATCCTATAGTCGATAAAGTTTTGTTCAAATAATGTGTTGTGTTTTTTATATTTAATTAGTTATTATTTAGATTGACCCAACTCTTGCATTTACAGGGTATCTGTTCGTTTTGCTAAATTACCTTCATACTTTTTGATTTTAATGAGTAACTTTTAGTCGTTCACTTGCAAATAACTATTAAAATTTGAATTAAATTTCGAAACTCTTTAACTTTTCACGGCGTATCTTTAAGTCGATCATTTTGTCATTTCTCAGCTCAATTTCAATGTAAATTTATTTTGTTTCCTTTAGCTTGAATTTGAAATTGAAACGCAAACTGAATTTTCTTCGTTTGTCATTTTTTATTTGGTTGCTTTTATTTTTGAAAACAGTTTTTCTAAATCGATTTACGATAGACGATTGTTGTTTTTGCTTTTCCTTTTTGTTTATTCGTTTTTCTCGTTTTTCATTCTTTTTTATAGGATTTGCCATTTTCTATGCATCTAACCAAAAACCATGTCGACAATAATAAAAAGAAATACAAAAAAAAAAACAAAAATGAAAAGAAAAATACAAAAATACCAAAAATACCAAAAATACCGAAATACCGAAATACCAAAAACCCTTGACGTCTTTTTGCATGACCGATTGCCGTTAGGGCCAATACGATACCGTTAAACCATAAACAAAAGCGAAAGCAATGCGAAAAGAAAGCACGAAAATCCGTAAACGATGACGCCAAGGATACCAAAGACGTAGCTGGATTATACATAAATACCGTAATTGCGTAGCCGGATACGGTTTTCCGTTGTTGATGAGCTGCGTCAATCGCAAAAAATAAAATCACGTTACGATTATAATTATAATTCTTATAATTATTATTATTATTTTAGTTTATGTTAGTTTATCTATGTGTGCGTGTGTGTGTGTGTGTAGTAGTTCGTTATGTTACGTTACGTAGTGCGCCCATTTAACGTTAGACGTTACGTTGACATTTGACAATAATTGCGTTCACGTTTACGGCGTTTGTTTGTTCATTAACTCAAGCAGCAAGCATTGCGTAAGTGTTACGTTTTACGTTTTACGTGCTATGTGATACGTGTTATGTGTTATGTGTTATGTGTTACGTGTTAGATATTATACGTCTTGAGTGTTACGTGTTATGTTATGTTACGTAAGTTATGATCTTATAACAATTACAAAGCACCGTAGAACCTAATTCAAAAATCAAATAGAAAAAAACAAAAAAAAAAAATACCGTAAACGCACGCTTCAATTTACTCAGTTGCATTTAACAATCAATATATACCTCTATATAGTATAGAATATATATACTATATAGTTATTTTTCAAACTATCCGATCTGAACAATTCCCTAGCCATTATATAGAGTAATCCTCCCCGTAGTTGCTTGCCTATTTTTAGTTGAAACCCGCAGTAGACGTAGCTTTAGAAAATCCCTGAAAAAAAAAGAAAAAAAGAGAAAAGAATGAGATTACGGGAAAGTTTTTTATAAAAGACATGTGATCCTCGAATGCGTATCTTTTGTGGCATATCCTTCGTACAGGACACGTTCGAACCAACGCTGGATGAAACTGCGTACCACCGTACAAATATCATCGGCCATACAGAAGAAACCACCGCTCAAGCGCGAAGATTCATTCCTGAAGCGTTTCTCAACTAGACAAATACCCGAAACACAGGTAACACAAAAGATATCAGAAAAGTATCTTTGAGATACATTTACGTATTCGTTCGCAGGAAACTGTTGAAGATACGGGTTCAGAAAGTGCCTCTGGTGACGTCGATAAGACAGTTAAACGGAGACGTCGCTATCTGCAGAAACGGCGTTCCGTTGTTAATCCTGATGAGAATTTTTACTTCTATTGGTTAATGATGCTAACTATATGTGTTCTATATAATCTATGGACCCTAATTGTGAGGCAGAGCTTTCCTGAACTGCAGGTGAGTCAATCATTAATTATTCCCCCCAATTAAATATACGATATCGTATACGATAAACAAAAAAACAAAAACAAAAAAAACAAAAGCAACAACAAAAACGAAAGTTAAATGGAAAGGCAATGGAAATGGGAAAACAAACTTTTACACCTTTTTTGTATAGAAATATCCTCAGTTTCGTCCTTTTGTTTTGGTTGTTGTGGTTGTTTTTGTTGTTGTCCTGTTGGCCGTAATATGAGTTGACCTGCTGCCTAATAATAAAGCCAAAACAGCCATAAAATTTCTCAAACAATGAACTTTATTTGTGCGTATCCTTGGGAAATGCGAACCGAACGTCAGCTGTGCCTAGTCCTGCGCTCGCTTAAGCTCATTTAAAGGACTTAATAACACAAACTCCCCTGCCCCCCTCCCCCCCCCACTCTCAACCGCCTTCCCCTCTCTCTCTTTCTCTACCCGAGTATTAGTTAGATTATCAAGATGAAAAAAAAAACCAAACAAGGTTATTGCAACTTGATCTTTTATTTCTATTCAATTTGTTTTTTTTTTTGGCATTTTTAGAAATATTTCAAAACTTTGTCAATTCTATAGGAATTCTATGATAAAATTCAAAATCAATCGAAAACTAAACGAATCATAAAATAAAAATTAAATTTATTTCAAATATATTATTAAAATATTATTTATTTATGTTTAATGTGATAGAGATTGAAATTATTTATTATTTATTTATTTAAACGAAATTTTAAAACTAAAAACTTTTAGTTTAGTCATAAAGAATAATTTATTTAATTTATTGACAATATGATAGAACGATCTTTTATCTTAATTGAGGACTCTAGAATTTTAATTATTTATCTAATTTTTAATTATTTAGAATTTTTATTATTGAATTGCTTATTGATTTCACAAGTTGAAGTATTTATTTATTTAATAGTATGCGAATAATAAAAGTAAATAAATGTAATTTCATATTTATTTATTATTATTGTTATTTATTTGTTTAAAAAATATTCTACATTCAAAATAAATTTCAAAGTTTTCGGAAATTATGTTCACTTGATTTTCGCAATTTAATTATACAAATATTTTTAAGAAGAAAGTTGTTAAAAATAAAAATAAACCAAAAATGCAGTTTTGAAAATTAAAAATTCATTTGTTCATAAGATACAAATATTTATTTTTTATTTATTAATTGTTTATTATAGGGTATTTTAGGATATTAATCCATAAATCTAAAATTTTACTTTTAAATTTGGATTTTTCGAAGGATTTTCAAGTGTTAAAGATATTTTAAGCAGAAGCTTGGTCTGAAAGTGTATATGATCTTATGAGTTCTTGAGAAGTGTCCAATCATTATTTATAGGGTATTCTGTGTTGTGCATTTAATCTGTTTGTAATTCGCTTTGAAACGCTCTTTCTGTTGCGTTTCCTTTGCGTTTCGTAATGATTCAATTAAAAGACACGCAATCATCCTATAAGCCAAGTCGATTCTTTGCCTGGCTGGCTGGCTGGCTGGTGGATTAGTTGGTTGGGTGGCATTTGTTTGGGTTAGTCGCATGTCTTGAGGACCTATTCACAATTGTTTACACACGGTTCACAGTCAGCTAGTGTTTGTCAAAAGATTAGTTCGAGTTCCAGTTCCAGCTCGAGTTTGAGTTCGGGTTCGAGTTCGTTCAACGGTTGCCAAATAATGGCAGAGGCTTCGTGTTTGGCATTGCCCTGTTGACCTTTTGCCTCTTAATGTATTGTTGTTGTCAGCCCTGGCCTTCTGCCATTTGTGGCCATAGATCCACACAACCCCACTACAGCCCCTCCACATACGAGGCGCATTTGAAAACTAAACGACACGGCCAATGTCAATAAACAATTTTCCCCCCCCCCTCCCAACCATTTATGCTATCATATAATTCACTTAAAGCTAATGCTCCCATCCTTAAGGACGACTTAACGATGTTGTTTTGCTCTGTCAAGGATTTTTGAAAACTACGTATCCTTTTGCTCAGCCATTCAGTTATTCAGATTTTCAGTCATTCAGAGATTGAGTCATTGAATACTGTTGAAACAGCCCTCGTGAACATTTCGTTTCCACTAAAGTGCATTGTTTCAAATATTTATAATTGCCCTTGACCCAAGTTTGTGAATTGCAAGAGATTAATTGCGAAAACTTTCAACTAATTTTTGTTGCATTTTTTTTAATATACACATGTGTATATACATATAATAGTATTTATATACTAAAATATATACTAGATTTGTGTGTATGAACGTATCTAAATATAAATATGTAGTATGTAGTTTGTCTTCTGCCTTTTCTCACTTGAAAACACTTTTGGTGAAATTTTCATTTTTGTTAATTATTTAATTAGCATTGAAATCATTTTCCAAGCCTTATTGGAAATAAATTAAAAAAAAAATTATTTTATATAAATATTAATTTGTTTTTTTGACAGCAATCTGTGCCTACCTTTTGGCTCATCTGCGATTCAATGACAGATGTTGTATTTATCTTAGATATAATAGTTCAATTACGCACAGGCTATCTGGAGCAGGGGCTAATGGTAAGTACAGATACAGATACAGATACATATCCACTCAATCCCATCCACTTCCCAGGTATACGATGACAGAAAGCTGGCCTGTCATTATGTTCATTCGCGTGAATTTATCTTTGATATGATTGCGCTGATACCATTGGATCTGCTCCAGCTAAAGATGGGGACTCATCCGCTTTTGCGTTTTACGCGCTTTTTTAAAGTAAGAGAAACACTTGAAATCGTATATATAAACTGTATGTATATATGGAATTAATTTGCAGGTATATCGATCTGTGAGATTTTATTACATCGTAGAGAGTAGAACAGTTTGGCCAAATTTATGGCGCGTTGTTAATCTAATTCATATCCTGTTAATATTGGCCCATTGGTTCGGTTGCTTCTATTTTTTACTCTCCGAAGCGGAAGGATTTCAGGTGAGTCCCCTCAAGCAAATCAAAAAAAAAAATAAAAACAATAATACAGTATTAAGATTAATTATAATAATTTTTTTTTTCATACTTCCTTGATTCTCTTGAATTCCTATTTAATTTAATTCTAATTTATTTTTATTGATTTAATTTTCTTATTTATTTATTAATAGAAATTTTTAAATCTGAACTTATGATAAATATTTATATGATTTTACATTCCGCAGGGCGATTGGGTATATCCTTATAGACCCGGTGACTATGCGACCCTCACACGTAAATATCTGGGCAGTCTTTACTGGTCCACCCTGACGCTGACCACGATCGGGGATCTGCCCACGCCGGAAACGAATGCGGAGTGAGTATGGAATGCGTATGCAAAATGAAGGCGATCGCCATCTTCTGATCGGGTTACCTGGGGGCGGGGTGCCTTGTTGTTTCTGTTTGTTTCAATTACATTTCCATTGCAAATAACCAAAGACCGAACTTTTCGGTGGACGGCCCAAGATCAATACCAAGGCGTGGCATTAAGTCTCGACTGTTACAGTTTGGTTCTAGCTATGGGTATGATATTATGTCATATAAAAGAAAAACAAATTTTAAAATAATTCTCAAAAAATCAATATGTGAATCAATATCATGCAATTTGTTGAGGGCTGTCCACCAGTTAAGTTTCCGTTTTTCTTTTCACACATTTTGATGAAAAACATTTTCTTTTGGGTTAACTGTCGCAATCCTCAAAAGCTTTCGGGCCCGAAGTTTATGGGAAAATTATCTTAAGATCAAAGTTTTCGAAAGTGTGCGACAGCCTTTAACAATTTTTATGATATTCATTTGCAACAAAAAACAAAAACAAAAAAAAAAAAACACCAACAACCGAGAAAAACAATAATCAAAAAAATTAAAATTAAAAGATTTTTTCTATTCTATTTCAACTTCAAAAGTTTATTGAAATAAGCTTTCGAAAACTTTGATTGGACATACTGGCTGAGAAAGAGAGAGAGAGAGAGAGAGAGAGAGAGAGAGAGAGAGAGAGAGAGAGTGGGAGAGATATTGGAAGCTTTAAGCTTTGAATAACTTTAAAAAGAAGCTTTTCTAGCTTTAACTGAACTCAAATGTTTCTTTATCTTTCTTGCTTTCACGTTTTCTCTCTCTCTCTTGCGCTCTCTCTTTCTCTTTCCTTCGCCAGATCTCTTTGTCTAGCGTATATGAGGAATTAATACGATTAATCGCATTCTCATCTTCTTCTTCTGCCCTATAGATATATTTTTACGATCGTTAGCTATTTGATTGGGGTTTTCATCTTTGCGACCATCGTGGGCCAAGTGGGAAATGTGATAACAAACCGTAATGCCAACCGTCTGGAATTCGAGCGATTGCTAGATGGCGCCAAAACCTATATGAGGCATCATAAGGTGAGTCCAGATCTCCACTGCATATTCCAAATTTTCAAATAATACTCGTTACATAATAAATAGTTGCTACATTCTAAAATATTGAAATTGTTCAAAGAGAAAGTGATGAAATTTCCTCTGAAGGATTCAATTTCGATGTCAAATAATACCTTAAGCTGAAATATATCTCTATTTTTTTTTGTTTAAACAAATGAGCTGGAAATTATTGCTGCTTGAATTGTTTTTCAGGTGCCCGGCGGCATGAAGCGGCGTGTGCTGCGCTGGTACGACTATAGTTGGTCGCGGGGTCGCATACAGGGCGGGGGTGATATAAACACGGCCCTCGGCCTGTTGCCGGATAAGCTGAAAACCGAATTGGCCTTACATGTTAACCTTAGCGTTTTGAAAAAGGTGACCATATTCCAAGAGTGCCAGCCGGAGTTCCTGCACGATCTCGTGCTGAAAATGAAGGCATATATCTTCACGCCGGGCGACTCGATATGCCGCAAGGGTGAAGTCGCCAGGGAAATGTTCATCATAGCCGATGGCATCCTGGAGGTCCTCAGCGAGACGGGAAAGGTGTTGACCACAATGAAAGCTGGTGATTTTTTTGGTGAAATTGGCATACTGAATCTCGACGGCCTGAACAAGTGAGTGTTGAATCCTTCGAGTGTCCTGCGTTGTCCTTTGGCTAAGTTTTGTGCTTTCTGCGTTTTATTTCGTTCAGGCGCACAGCTGATGTACGCTCTGTGGGCTATTCGGAGTTATTTTCGCTCTCACGGGAGGATGTCCTGGCCGCCATGAAGGACTATCCCGATGCACAGGAGATACTCCAAACGCTGGGCAGGAAGCGCTTAATGGAAGTTCGCTGTGTGAACAAGAAATACGCCAAGGCGCAGAGCGATAAGGAGAACGCAGCCTTTGCTGCCGCACATCCGCACCATGGACATGGTCATGGACATGGACATGGTGGGCATGGTCATGGGCATCCGCATGCGCATTCACACCATCAGCTGCATCAGAGCGATAGCAGTGAGAACAGTGCCTCAAAGAAGATTGTGGATAAGCTGAAGCACGACGTCAAGGGTTTTCGCAATGTGCTCAAGAAGTCCAGGTAAATATTATGATGGATTCCCCAATCATCCTCAATTATCAGATGCCATTCCACCTGTAGAACTTCACGTAAAAGCGATGAATCCCTCGAGATGCAGCCGTTGCATAATACCTCACCCCGTGGCAGCAAGATCATGCTCAAGCGCATGTCCCGCGTACGATCCGATGAAAAGGATGCGGAAAGCGCCGAGGCCAAGGACGAGCTGCACGATAAGACGCCCAGCCCCATTGGGGCGGGTCTGCCCCTCCTGCAGCGGCTGCGTCTGCTCAAAGAAAAGCAGGTAAACTTAACATACATAAAAAAAAAATGTATATTGTATTATTTTCTAGCTGAAACTGAAATGGATTCATGATTACGAGTATCGTCACAAAGTCCGCTCTCTCTCTCTCTCTCTGTCTCTCTGTCTCGCTCTCTCTGCTTAACTCACACACTTGTGTTTCAAGTTCACCATTTAAATTTGTTCACATTTTTGTGCATTCACAAATCCATTCACAACGTTTATTCACGAGTCACAAATCACGCAATCGCCTCATTGTGAAAATTCACGAGCTTTTAATGGGTGTTTCCTAAGACAGCAATCACTTTGAAATGAACGCAAAAACAAACAACAAATATTACCCGATATGCCCGATTCATACTCCCGATGTACCCGATACACCGAATTTACCATTCAAACACTTCCGATTTTCCCATTACCCGATACAACATCCCCATCCTATCCCTAGTCTCCCGATATAACCGATTCATTTGACATTTCCCACATTTAACCGAAACACTCGAACAAACGATATAACCGATTTAACCGATACAAATACCCGCTCTTTGCGTGCTTCCATTCGTAGAACGCATCGAGTGCCGCTTTCTCTTCTTGTTTCTTGTTGATTATCGTTCGTTTCCCTTCATTTCTTTCTTTCATCTTGTACTATATTGCCAATTCTTGGATCGTTTTCTTTTTCTTTCTCTCTTTCTTTCTGTCTTTCTGTCTCTGTTTGTTTCTTTAGTGCACCTTTATCCCAACTTAAGCTCAAAAGATTAACTTGTATGAAGCACGTTTTGCAAAATTGTTTAGAGAAAGCATTAAAAACAAAAACAATTAAAGTAAATATTTAATAATTGTAGAGCTTTTTCCATAGATATTCCCAAAGCTAGAAACATTTTAGGGAAAACCCAAAAATTTTATTATAACATATAATATGTAAATATATTCATATGTAGATTGGGCTTTAGTTTCATGAAAACTTTTTCTGAGAATTGACTTCAAAATAAAATGAGCAAAGTTTATTAAATATTTCAATATAAATTTAAATTTTTAGATAGAATATAGTATTAGTTCTATTAGTTAGTTAGTTCTATCTGATAATATTCAAAACTAATATTACAGGTATTCCAGTTTTTATAATGTAAAGTATTTTTTTTTAACAAGAACTTTACTTAAAATTAAATTTAAAAGAAAAATATAAAATAAGAGAGAAAGGGATCTACAAGTTTTAAAACAATTTAATATATTTTCAAATGTTTTGCATTCTTTAAGATTTCTGCATTCCGCATAGAAGCTTTTTGTTAGCTAAATAAATAAAATATCCTGCTTGAAGTCAAGGATACTTGAAGAATTGCAAGGATTTTTGCTTGAATGTCCTGTTATGCTCTGCTCTGCTCTGCTGTGCTGTGCGCTTAGATTCAGCCAGTTGTTGCCTGCTGTGTGCATTTTAATATTATTGCATAATTATTTCTGGTTTCCTTGATTTTATTTGTTTCAACAAAGAGAAATTCGACAAGACAAAAGATCAAAATACAAATGACCAGAGCAGCACCACAATACACCACACACCATAACACACCACACCACACACCATAACACACCACACCGCGCATCTCACCTTCTCAGTGGAGAGTATACGAATTAAATTATATTTTTTTTTTCGCATTTACCGAATTTGAAATACACTTGCTGATCTTCAAAAATCCAATTTTATGCAACTTCTTTAAATAAAATATTTTTGAAAATAAAATTGAAAAAAAATTTAAAAATAATAAGTGCAAAAATATTTAAAAAAAAAAAGGGATTTCAAATTGATTTAATAACTGCAGACTTCAAAAGTTAAACGCCTTTGCCATGACAAAAGTTGAACTAAATAAATCGGAATATAATTCATGAATTCGTAATAAAATAAATATTGAAATATACATAATTAGTTGGATAATTTAAAATCAAATTTGTAGATAGAATTTATTTTATTTCATTATCTTCCATAAAATAAATTCAATAAAATCGAATAAAATTCAATTCGCAACTGAAGCGATGATGAAATAAATATAAATTATAGTTTGTTTAGAAATATAGATAGAATCGCAAGTGTATACAAATTACAATTTATTGCATTTTTTTTTAAATTTTTTATTTTATTTTATATACTTTTTTTAATTAATTATAAATTTTTTTTGTTTTGGCTTCCTTTTTTTGTGAATTTTTCTTTTTGTTTTTATTTTTGTTTTGTGCTTAAAAATGCAAATGATTTGCATATATATTTTACAATAAACACATATATATTTTTTTATATACAATATATACAATAAATTGTAAATCCAGCAAAAGTTTCGTGTTATGTATGTATGTAATCGTAATTAAACCCCGGCTCCTAAATAGTAGTTTTTGTATGTGTCTTTATGTGTCTTGCACTAGGATCGCGAAGAGCGAGCTGTTAAGTCCACACCACCACAGAAATCTCCACCTCACTCACATGTAACGTGTACGTTATCGCCGCAGGAATCGATACAGGAAGAGCCCGAACGCGAGTTCAACGAAGGCTTTCCCCTCATCCAGAGATTGCAACAGTTGAAAATTAAAAACGAGCCCCAAACGAACGCCACCAACGAATCCGGCGGCGTCATGGTAAACCCAAATTCAACTTCACTTCTTTTCCTTATTTGTGTTTTCCTTTGATTTTTAATTCACCTTCATCGATCGTTCCCCCCCCCCCTCGCCACCCACTCCCTCAGCGAACGAAGCTCATTTCCACCACCCACCAACCACCCACCCTTCTCACCACGCAAGCAAACCCATCGAAACCCATTGCCTAGTGATGTACTATGGGCCGAATCACTTATTTTTGTGGCAATACTTTCAAAAATTTATTTTATTATTTAAATATTAAAAATATTAAAATCTCGAAAAAAAATTATCGGATTTCATGGGTATGGCAACGCTTAAAGCTTACAAATTTGCATTATTAATTACAGAAAATTTCAAATCAATGTTAAAAATATTCTATAAAACTAAATCAATATTAATAAAATATTTTGTGAAAAAAGCTTGGAAATATTGAAAAATTTATGTAGTGAGGGTTTCCAGACTGCTAAAAATAACCATTTTTAAATTCACAATCAAATCAATTCAAATCAATGTTAAAAATATTCTAAAAAACTAAAAAATATATTAATAAAATATTTTGTGACAAAAAAGCTTGGAAATATTGAAAAATGTATGTAGTGAGAGTTGCCAGACTGCTAAAAATAATCATTTTTTAAATTCACAATTCGCAATTAAATTGATTTATTTTTAATTTAATTATTATATACAATGGTAAAATATATAAAACAAAAAATTAAATAAATTAATAGTTGATAAATGCCACAAAATGCAAATATTTGGCCCATGGTGCATGACCGGATGTTGCAACCATCTACCGTTATCCATTGTGCTACTACTTTAACTACGTTCGATCTGTTTTTACATTTAATTTAGGCCAAAACGCCGCCGAATATCAGCAGCAAGGTGGATTTTGGTGTAGCTGGAGCCGGCGGGGGCGCGGGCGTTGCGTCTGGAGGGGGAGTCGCCTTGCCTGGATCGCAATCGCTGGCGGTGGCTCAGATTAGGCCCATTATGAAGGTGTCCTTCAAGCAAAAGATACAACAACTGCAGGGCCTGTCCTCCACCACATCGAGCAGCAGCAGCAGCAGCGGGTGCGGTGGCCCCGTTGGAGTCAGCACTGGAGCCATTGCCAAGAAGGAGCCGCCGAAGTCCTTGGCTGTGGTTGCCAAGCATGCGACCAGCACGCTTCAGGAGGCAATTGGAGCGCCAGTGGGTGCAGCTGGTGCTCTGGGTGCGCCAGTTATATCAGGTATATCGGGTATTCCAGGTGGTATAGCCACAATATCAAAAAAGATTACAAAACCGTCCCACAAATTGAGTACGCCTCTGCAATCCGATACGGATACGGATGGCACACCCATTAAGCCCTGGTCCAAGCTAAAGCTGGCCACGCTCATGTCCTCCAGCTACACGAGCCTCAACAACTGCTCACCCGATGATCTCTCATCGCCGCTCAAGAACTTCTCCCTCAGCAATATACCGCAACAAATGGAGGGTTCGGCAACCGTGCGTCCCCGACATCATAGTGCACGGAGTTTTCGGATATCGCGGCACGGACATGGCCATGGCCATGGGCATGGGCATGGTCATGGCTCCAGTTCGAGCACTTGTTCCTCGAGTACGCGGAGCACGCTCAGTACGACGCGAGAATGTTTGCGTCTCCCGAAGCCGGAACAGAAGCTGCCGGAGGGCGTTGAGGCGGGCGCCAGCGGACGTAAGTTCTATCAAAGCGTCTTCGATCTATCGCCGGAATATTGCGGCCTGCCGTTTGTCAAGCGTCTGAAAATCCTCAACGAGCGGCAAAAGCTTGCGGAACTGGAGAAGGCACTGCAGACGCGCAGCTTTAGTCTGGACTGTTCCAAATCCACGGGGAATAGCACTGAGGTCCCAATTACGGAGTCCTTGTATCGTTGCTATAGCGACACATCTGGAATCTATTCACAATTTCTGAGCACCTACGAGACGACGACCAGTTCCACATCCATTTCTACCAACACATCAGCATCTGCATCGGTATCAGGGTCAGGATCTGCATCCGCATCCGCATCCGCATCAGCAGTGGCATCGGCACTCGCATCCGAGGGCAATAGAAAGCTGGCGGGAGATCGGGAGCTGCTGCAATTGGAGTATTTGCCCCTAAGTCCCGAATCGAATGAGACCGTCGAGAGGCGAAAGCTAAAGAGTATACTCAAGAAATTGCAGAAGGATGTGGCTGGAGGCGATGGTATTAATGCCCAAGATGTTGGGCCAATGCCACCCACAATGGCCATATCTAGGGGTCTGCTCATGGAGCCGACCTTGGAAGGGTATGTGGCCAGGCACAGTAAGCTCTTGAAGAGTGTAACCTTCCATTCAACTCTTTCTAGCCCGCCATCCAGTGCCAAAGAGGATGCGACGATCGCTGCCCTCGGCGCTAATACAAAATATGCTTTCGGTAACGGTAACGGTAACAGTCACGGTCACGGTAACGGCAACGGTAACGGCAATGGCAACGGTAACGGTAACGGTAGTGCTAAAAATAACGATAACGTAAACGTTCAAGATATTACGTATACGCAACGTATCGCAGGCATTCTGGATACGCCAGATCCATTGGCCTGGTCGCCGACGTTGGCCTTGGTAACGCCAACGAATTCGCCGCAAGAATATTATTCATTTGATATTGGCAGCGGCAGTGGCAGCGGCAGCGGCGTCATCGCTGGCGTTGGCAGCGCCTTAACGTCGTCGTCAACGGCAGCGGCAACGTCAACGTCGACCGCATCTTACGTTATGGAATGTTCCGCAATGTCCACATCGAATAAGCTCCACACTCAATCCACAACATCCACAGATTTGAATTTGAATTTACAGCTACGGCAAAATACATTAAATGCCACAAACGCGAGCAGCGGCAGCGGCAGCGGCAGTGGCAGCGGCCCCGAACAAGGTCAAGTGCCAAAAATGGAAGGTAATTAACCCCATTGACCCACCCCACCCTTTGTTGACCACCCCTCGCTCCAACCACAACTCCATGACTCCCATCGATCAACTACTTAGTTAATAACACAGCTTTAAGTATTTTTTTTTTTTTTGTTCAATAATAAATATACCAAAATACTAAAATACCAAAATTAGATACTAAATGTCTGTATTGTACAAAGTTCGACAGGTTTTATTCCCTGATCCGTAATGCTTCTCAAATTTTAACAACATTAGTTGTATTCCACGTGATATCAGTAAAATACTAATAAAAATACTAAAAAATACTAATTAAAATACCAGCTGAAAGTACATTTGAGATTTTTTTGAGTTTGTGATAAATCTCTGTAATTGTTTTCTACATTTTTTGGAATACCCCTAATGCCAGCAGAGACTCATGTTCCATATTCCACGTTCCAATGTCCGCGTTCCACTGCATGAATTTTGCAGCGCCCAAAAGCACACAACAAAACTTGTTAAACTCTTGATTTTCGATTGTTTATCGATTGTTTATCGATTTGGAATGTGAATCGCTTCGCCTCGCTTTGCTTTGCTTTGCTTTGCTTCAACTAACTCTCACCTTATGTCTAACTATCGCTCTTCCTTTCTTTCTAACTCTCTGTCACTCTCGCACTCTAACTCTTTTTCGCTCTCTTTTCTCTATGCTTCTCACATTCTCTATTCTTCTGTCACACACTGTGCGCAAGTCTCTGTTTTGTCTTGAGCTCACTTGAGCATTTCTCTCTTGAATATTACGAATAATTATAATTATATCAAATCATTTGCATGTTTGTATTTTTTTGGTATTATTTAAGACATTTTTTTTAAATTTTAATGTGCTTATCATAAGTTAAGAGCATAAGGTAATTTCTAAATAAACAATAAATTAGAAATAGATTTTAAAAAATATATTTGAAACAATTTTGTTTGATTTTAATTTTTGCTACTTTTGCTTTTTTTTTTGTATTGTAATATTTTATTCGCTCATCTCTCGACTCACAAAAGTCTCTGCCTAATAATAGTCCTAAGTCTGATAACTTAAATACAAGTATAATATTATATAATATTATATATTATAATAATACGATTTAGATTAAGAACACGATTTGCACAAAAAACAAAGTAATTTCAGTCGAGTTCAAGCTTGAAATCGATAACAAACCAAGAAAATGAATTAACTTTTGAAATCGATATCGAGCTGGCAACTTATCGAAGCACGCGCACGCGCACGCACGCTATTTGGAACGCATCGGAATGAAACAGCGGCAACGGAACGGGTACAGTTGTACAGCATGCGAACAAACACAGAACAGAAACTCTTGAACACGTAGTCAACGCTTCTTGCAAAATGATATAACAGTAAATATTATAATATACATCATATACGTATGGAAGCTTGATTGATTGATTGATTGATTAATTGATTGATATTCGCAAGGGAATGTGTGTAAATAACTGTAACTGCGTATGTATTCAAAATACAATATATTTTTTGTCGTATTTTTGTTATTATTATTATTTTTTATTTTTGATTGAATACCAACAACAACTACAACACGTAAATTACAACAACAACAATAACAACAACAACAACAACTGCAACAATATAAAGAACAACAACAACAACAACCACATCAATCAAAGTATGTAGTTGAAAACGCTTTGACACTCCCAGCCAAAATGTGTTGTAGTTGTCTCTGTCTCCTATTGTATGTACCGCAAACGCGCGCTCTCTCTCTGTATCTCTATCTCTCTCACTCTCTAGATCTCTCTTTTACACAGAAACGTTAGCAAGTGTAAAGAGCACGCAAGCAAGCTATAACTATAATATTTTATATTGAAGCTACTAATCTTTGGCAAATATTTGATCTGATTATCCTTCAAGGCTTTCCAGGTGCACAGGATTACTTCAATCAGATACTGAGCGGCATCAATCACGTGATCAAGACGCACATGAATGAAATGCACTCGAAATTCGAGACGCAATTCTCAACGATGGCCGGCGAGGTGCGACGTCGCGATGCGATAATTGCCCAGCTGCAACTCAAGCTTCGCTCCATTGAGCAAAGGTCAACGTTGGGGTCAACTTTGGGGTCAACTTTGGGGTCAACACCACGACGCGCCAAGCGGGAGAAGTTCTCACAACTGTCTGTGGACGATGATGAGCCAGCCGAGCAGGATAACAGCAGTTCGGGCTCCTCGGCTGAGTTATTATTCATGGTGAGCCTGTCAATCACTTATTCAATCAAAAATTAATTGTTATTTAATCGATTTATAATTTAATTTATTAAGGCTTAAAATCAATTTAACATTTAATTAAAAATTGTTATTTATTTAGTTCTCAAATCCATCAATCTATCTAATAAATAAACTATCCAAGTGTGATTGATTAGTTTTGATTGAACAATAATTTAAAAGCGAGTTTAATTAGTTGTAAATCAAACATATTTCTATTATTATATTTTTTGATCAATCAGTCAATTATTCAACGGGCACATAAATACATTAATAACCCCCATCAGTCACTCATCAATCACCCATCAATCATGTCATCAATCAGTCCATCTTAAATTAATTATCAACATTTCTCATTTTTTCGCCTTGCCAGCGTGGAGATTCACTGGATACTGTCTTCACCTCATCGCCGCCCATCCACGGCGGTCACCGTAGCATATCGCCCGGCCCGAGTCGCCATCATGCGGCATCCGCGAATGCATTGAATTGTCCGAGCAGCTATTACGGCGGACCTGGAACGCTGGCAACGCGCCATGCCCAGAGTCATCCAAGCTTCTATGTGGCGCACGGCAATGGGCGGCACGGCGGCGGCAGCAGCAGAGGCATCTATCGAGAGTGGGACGACCGTTTGCTAGCCGGCTCACTGGCAAGTGGCACTGGCAGTGGCAGCGGCAGTGCTGGTGACATCATTGGCGGCAGCGGAGGCGATGCTAGTGGGGGTGCCATGATGATATCCGATGTGACGGGCAACTTGACCCGTTTGTCGGATAGCGTCATACTGGACATTGGCGAGAGCTCCAGTTCCAGTTCGTCCTCCAGCAAGGTGAACATTGCTGGCGCTGATGATGATGAGGACGACGATGATGATGATGACGACGATGACGATGACGAGGCTGAAGATGAGCTAAGCGGCGCTGCATTGGTAACGGCCACAGGCAGCAGCAGCGGTGGCGGTGGCAGCGGTGGCAGTGGCGGTGGCACTAACGATTGGGAGGTGCAAATGTTGGCAGCGGAAATGGAGCGGCAGGAGCAGCAGGCGCAGCAGGCGCGCAAGCGTGGCCATTCGCTATCCGATAATCTTGGCGAGCTGAGGTACTGCAGCACATTTCTCCGGCGACGTCGCAAGTTCAGCGACACGGAAACGGAGTACAGTGAAACGGACTTTGATGATCGACTCGCTGCCAGCGCAGATGCAACAACAGCTGCAGCAGCGACAGCAGCAGCGGGAGCAACGGGAGCAGCGCCGGTTACAGAGGATGCAACCTCTGCAGGACAAAGCGGAAGCAGCGGCAGCAATCGACCGCGTGCCTCGAGCCTGGATCAATTCAATCTGCGCTACGGGATTGGGCGTGGCATTTTTAAAGCAATGAGCATCGATCGTGATAAAGACAAGCTTTGAGAATTATAATTGAATTAATATTTGCTCACAACAACAACAACAACAACAACCACTAAACTTGAACTGGTTAAGGATATTAAATTAGTTTAAGCCTACTCGGAAGGTGCTACTTCATACCCACGTACCATGGACGAACTGCATCATTTTTGTGGCACAAATTGAATTTAATTTGAATTCCGCGGAAATCGGGAAAAATTATTACACTGAAGTTTGAGTTTCTCAATGGCCCCAAAAGATGTGCTATGAAAAATAAAGAAAGAAAAAAAAAAAGAACAACGAATCTGTAATAATTATAAATTAAATTAATAATAATAATTATAAATTAATTTATTAAATAAATTCAACAAGCTCAGTTGAAAAATTTGAAACAAATTTAATTCATAACAAAAACAAAACTTGAAATATTCGAAAAAGAAAGAAAGAATCTCGAAAGGAAAGCATTTTGTTTTGCAAAAATAATAATTATTTTTTAATTTTATTTTATTTATTCCTATTTCGTTTAAAAGATTTTAATTATTTAATTTATTTAACTAAATAGAATTTGATGCCACGAAAATGTTGCATTTTATGCATTTGGTTCAGGTACTGAAACTTTAGCTACTATAACTGTATACATACATATACATACAGCAAACAAAAAAAAAAAAACAAGTGGCAAGAGCATATATAGATGTGTTCTGTGTATATATATACATATACACATACATATGCATTTTCTATATATGCTTGGACAAAAAAGCAATACAAAGCAAAGCGCAAAAGCACGAAAAGAAGATGAAAAACAACAAAATGAAAAATTATTGTAATAAAAAGTATATAAATTAAACAATAAGAAAATGTCGAGAAGCAAATGATAGATGATGATTAGAAAGAGACAACGTATTACTTGTTATTGAGAAAGAGAAAGAGAGGACGGAAAATAGAGATGGGAGAAATGCAGAAAAAAAAAATTAGAAATTAGATATAAAATATATTTATGTATAAGGCCACAAAGCTTATCCACTGTAATTCGAAATGCTTGATAATCTGTTGTTTGATATAATATGATTTCACATACATAGCTCAAACAGAAATCGTTATCGTTATCGTTATTGCTATCGCTATCGTTATCGTAGTAGTTATCGTTATCGCTGCCATAATTAAACGTTGATAATCTGCAAAACAAATAGCTTTATATTTCTTTAAGATCTATTTTCTTTGTATGCGTGTTGTGTGAGTATGTGTGTGTGAGTGGCTGTGTGTGTGTGAGTGTGTATGTGTGTGCGAGTGAAAGAGATAGCTGCAAGAGATACCCACATTAAACCGTCCTATTAATAGCGTCCAAGCCGTTGGCGCACATTTGTTTTTACATAATGACTTTTTATGTGTATGCATGTGTGTGTGTGTGTGTGTGCAAGAGAGACAGAGAGAGAGAGAGATGGATAGATGGAGTATGGCCATTTTGCTTTAACCTCTTATTTCCGGGAATACGGTGGATATGCTGGCATACGCGTTAAACAAAAAAAACATAATGTATATACCTCTTATCCATTAGAGATTATTTAGTACGTAGTTATACACACAAGAATATACCATAATATAATATATAAAATGTATGTACATACACACACCCACACACACGCACATACGTGTATGTGTGTAGGAACATGTATTGTACAATATATTGTATGTTATGAAAAAATAGTTTTATGAAAACCGAAAGCTTTAATAACTTATATAGAAAACTATTTAAGAAACGTTTTAAATATTAATCACAGAAGAAAGAGAAAGAGCGAGAGAGAGAGCGAGAGAGCGAAAACATAAGTAAATAGAGAGGTAAAACAAGAAAAATATGAAACAAATAATTATTTATAGTACTTATAATGAATATATTATAATAATACAAAGAAATACTAAATAACAAATGAGATGTTAGCTAATATTAATGATGGATATGAGATTATAATAAAATATATAACAATATACAATATATATTAAATATAGTTGTATGTATTATACTTACTTAGAAGCCTCTAGCGTACACATTCTGTTAATGTTATTACAGATCTCTATACTAAGCGTTAGTCTATGTACACTTCAACTATTCTATTGTAACTAACTAATTAACTAATTAATAACTATGTATCTAATTCTTAGACTAGTTACCAAAAATCCATTACAGCAATTCCAAATTACATAAACAACATTTTTATGCAATCAAAACTCAAAATTCGCTTTTAATTTCTCAATTATACAATATTTAATGTACAATAATTAATTATCAATTGTTTATATCGAATGAATATTTACAAACATTTATTCTTTTTCAATTTTCAATAAATTCATTGATTTCCCAAATGAAAACATAATATTTGCATTTCCATCATTATAGAGAAATTCATTCAATTCAATTTTCAAAATTCGCTTTTTATCCAAATTCTGCTTATTTCGATGAAAATCTTCTGTATTACTTCACATTTCATCCATTTACTGCATTAACTTATGATTAACATGGTTTTCTCATTAAATTGGGTTAAAAAAAAATGCTCCTAATCTAGGCTCAATCATGTAAAAGAAATAAAAAAAAAAATCGAATGAATTATCCGAGAGAAAAAAAAACGAAATCGAATGTTTCAATTTATAAGCTAAGCGCTATTTATTGTAAATGTAACCCTTTTACAAATTTGAGACAAAAACAAACAAAAAAAATATATATATAATATGATAAAAGGAAAAATGGAGAATAACAGAAATTTTAAAAAAATTTAAATAAAGCAAAAAAGAAATTCCAAAAGAAATCAACAAACGATGAACAAATTGATAAATTGTCTTAGAAAAATGTTTTTAAAATGAAGATTTTAACAGAATTTGTTGAAAATACACACAAAAAAAAGAAGAAAAACGTTTTGATTTCCATATTTCGACACTTTCAATATACCCAAAAATAAAAAAAAAAACAAAAAACGACCAGTCGATACCCCTCTCTGTCCTAGCCGAACTATCGATATATTTAGTGGAAAAAATGTGGATTCAAAAAAGAAAAAAGCTGAAAAAAGAGAACAAAAAAACAAAAACAAAAACATATTCAGAAGTTATGCTCACATTCACAATAGAGTTTCGTAGCGCCTAGCAGCAAAAATGTTTACTTAGCAAAAACTATCGCAACTATCGTCTACTATCGCATCAAATGTAGTTAGCGCACAAATCGAAACGAAACGTGACACTAACACAGCTACAGATACATACACATATACAATACATATAAACCATACACATGTATGTGTATGTGTATATATGAATAGAATGTCTTCGATACATATATGCATATGGGTATATACCGTACATACAATATACATACATACATACATACATACAGTACTTACTACTAACTACTAACAATTATGTACTATTAATTAACAACTTACTAATTAGTCGGCGGTACAGTTGAGCGCCGTTTGCATTGTACAAAAGCACCACGATAGCCGTTCGTAATTATCGATAAGCGATAACGACAAAACAAAATTCAAGGAACAATTTCAATGGGTTCAATAAATGGGTCACAGCCAGATAAGCAGTCCAACTAAATTTAATAAGGATCGTACCAACAAAACAATAATACAAAATTACAAAAAACTATATATACGAGATATAGATATTTATTATTACCATCTCTGTTTTTTATTTTTCTTTTTGCATTCCGTTTTAATGCTCTATATCCAGAAGAGAAAAAGAATTTCTAATTAACAATATTCCCTTTAAAACTCACATTCAGTTCGAACTCACAATAATTATTATTATTTTATCCAGAGAATTTTCAATAAAAAATAAATTCATAAATAATATATTTTTATTGTAGATTTTGATAAACAATTTTCTTAGTCTTCGTTTTAAGCACTGGGTGTAGAGTATCCACTAGTCGATAATGTTCGACTATAGAAAATTTTTAATTTTTATTTTGGTTGTTTTCGGATATTATGATTAACTATTATCGGAGCATGTTGGAAGCCAGGAAACACTTTTATTGAATTACTTACATACGCCAGGGACCACAAACGTGTTTTTTCCTTTTTATAAAATAAAATAAAATAAAATAAATAATAAAAAAAGACGAAAAAAGTTTAAACAAATGTGACAAAATTTTAAAGACGCAATCCTATATAATAACAATATAATAATAAAAATAATAACACCATAAAAAATAATAATAAAAAACAAAGCAAAATAAACAACTTGTATGGAAAAATTCGTATAAATTATATTAACAGTACACCTCATCCTGTAGCTATGATTTGCAGCAGAGCAAAAGATACATACATGCACACACATACACACCACATACACTACACATACACACCACATACACTACACATATGCATGATTATGCACTTGTAAAAAAATGTAATTTAAAAAATTGTTTTTAAATTTCTTTCAACTTTTTGTAAATTTCATTCAGAAACCCAAAAAAGGATTCAGAAAAGAAACCGTAAGAGATAAACTTTTTCACACAGACACACACACACTTGCATATATACACACACACACACACACACACAAACACACTCTGTGAGTCAATTATGTATGTGAATACTTTTTAATAATTTTAGCAGAAACCCAAAAAAAAAAAGAGAAACCTTAAAAAAGAAACGCAAAAAAGCGAAACGAAATTAATTTAAAAAGAATTCGCCAGTTTTTCCAGTTCGAGTTCCATCAATCTGTAATTATTCTTATGTAAATGTTAGAATTATTTGAAAATATTGTAATAAAAGTTTATGTCGTCATCGTCGTCGTCGTCGTCCTCGTCGTCGGTGTTGTTGTTGCTTTAACAATTGAAATTAATCGCTTTTAAGTTATCGATATTTTTGTACATTAGTTTAAGATAGCCTGTTAAGAGTCCTTCCTACAAGTCTAGTATTAAAACCCTTTTAAAAAGCCCAATTTTTTGTCGCTCTCTTCTGTCACCTTACGAACAAGTAAATCTAACAAAATATAATATAATTAATTAAATGGTTAAAACAAAAATTATGCAAATTACTTTCAAAGATAAGGAAATTAGCACATAATGAAACAAATTGAGAAGAGAAGAAGAATAAACGAATTGCGAGTTCACCTTTAGTGTGCCAAAAATAATAATAAAAAAATAACAACAACAAACAACAACAACAAAAAGTAAAACAAATGAAAAGAAATCCAACTTCATATCAATTTTGTTCACCATGAGACGGTATGATGTTGCAATACAGAAAATTTATAATAATAAATGAAAATGAAAATAAAAATAAAAATACAAACATTTGCAATAACTAAATAAACAAAATAAAAGAGAACACAACAACAGAATGAAAGATTATAAATAAAGAGAACAAGGATTAAATGAAATATGAGAAACACTTGTAAAAATGAAATAAATGAGAAACGATCCCAAAATGAAATGCGAAAACAAATGCAACTAAGGTGAAATATGAAAAAATTAATAAAAATATTGAAAAAAAGGTACATTAAATAAAAATATAAAAAACAAAATGACTAGCATTTAATTCTTTAATTCAATTCAATGCTTATTTTACGAAATCTATTCAAATATTTTTATATTTATTTTTGGCTTGTTATTTATTTATATTATTTTTTTACTTTCATTTCTTTCTTTCGTTTTAAGGACATTTTTGTATTTGGCGCTGCTGAATATGTCGCCAGCGCCATCTAGGGCGCAATAATGGCACTAGGTGAGCTTTCAGCGGGCAGCAGCAGCAGCTGTTCGTTCCGTGAACTCAGCTGAGTGGAGAGCAACACTGCGTATGCGTATGCGTATGCGTTGGCACTGGCGACATTCCGAAAGCTTTGGCCAGAGCTTTGGCCAGAGCTTTCGCAAGCTCCAATTGCGATGCTGTCCCGCACACACACACAGTACAGGGAAATTGTTGGACGCGGCGGCACATGCGGAGCGGCAGCGCACGGCACCTGCCACAGTGAAAACTCGCACGCAGCGAACAAGAAAAAAAAAAATAAATAAAAAGTGTATAAAGAAAATCTTTTTTTTTCGGTTATTTTAGTTTGTTTTGTGTATTCATAAAATTCTTAAAACAAAAAGGAAAAAAACGAGCTAAAAAGAGAAAGCAAAACCAAGAGGCAGCAGGTCGCGGAGAGTGCGAAAAGAAGTAACAAAGGAAACAAGGGGAAACAAGGAACAAACGAAAATAAATAAATAAAAAAAAAAAAAGCGCGAAATGTGCAAAGGCGAGCGCTAGTTGCATATGCAACCAGGGCTGCCGCAAACTGTGGCATGCAACGCCAGTTTCAACATTTTCTCCGTGTGTTTTCATCACCATCGCCTGTGCTGCGTTGCTGTGTCGGTGGAGGGCGGGGCGCGGCATCGGTATCGGTAAGTGCGCTGTGCGTGCGTGTGTGTGTGTGTGCGGCAGCTGGATTTTGCGGTAGGGTAGTTGGCAGGAGGGGTGTGGGATAATAAAAACATATTTAAAAATTATTCGTTTATCTTTTACGTGTGTGTGTGTGTGTGTGCGTGTTTTTGGAAAAGGAAATTCCAGATTTTCGCATAATTTTCGAGTTGTTTATTTGATTTTCCACCCCTTGCCGGATAACAAAAATCATTCGCACTTTTCGCTCTTTGTTATTACACCCTGTACTCATTATGATTCGACCAAGGTGGGTATATCCACCCTCGGCAAATGTTTGCAACAGGCAGCAAAAAGCCAAAACCAAAAGCCATTTCATTTAAAATATCTGTATATTTCCAAAATAAAAAGTGAAATAGAATGGAAATTTTTATCGTTTTACGAAAAAAAAACATGAAATAAAATACAGTTGAAGCAAATCAAATTCACATTCATTTAGAGGGTATTTGTTTAGTCGAGCAATCGACTGTAATTTGCGTTCTCATTTTTTATCATTTTTTTTAGTTTTTAATTTTTCTTTTTCCGTTTTTTTTTTGTTTTGGGGCGTGCAATTTCCACGGACCCCATCAAATCACCCCATTGCATTTATAGAGTTTACTGTACAATGGCATTAAACATTATGTAAATGCCGCATTTCGTTTTTTTTTTTGTTGTTTTATTTCTTGTAGAGGGGGGAATAGCAATCATGACCCCCTCCCCTCCTTCATTCGAAACGGCAACTGACACTGGAAAACATGGGCGTCGACTAACTCTGCGCTGTGGCATACACCTTTGTCCATTGAGGAGACGATTGTGGTGAGATGGTTATGGTTTTCCGTCAGGGGGCCATGAGGGGGCATGAGGGGGTATATAGCTTTTCGCTTTGAAAGACAAAGGCACCCGCCGAGAGCCGCAGCTCGGTAATGTGCGTGGCCAATCTGATTTAAATGACGCAAAAAAAACAATCGAATTATTATATTGTTTTCATATTAACATGCAAACAATGTACCTGCGTATCTGTGTGTGTGTGTGTGTGTGTGTGTGTGTGTGTGTGTGTATTTATTGTATATACTGTACATAAGTGTATGTAAGCTACATGAACTCATCTGCAAATTAACTTAAATTGATAAGACTCGCTTCTAAAACTGAAATTATTTTTTATTTATTTATTTTACACATATCAAAGTTATCTTAACTATGCAAATCAAGTAAATATTAATTTTATATTTATATTTTAATTTTTACTATTTTTTTAAAATTAATTTTAATATATTTATTTAATTAATTGCATTAATCGTGAACAAGATCAGATATACCTTACCTCAGGTGTCGCAACAATTGTAGGGCATTAAATTTTATTTGCTCTTGGGTTTTTCTTCTTTTGTTTTTTCTTTTTCTTTTGTCTTTTATTGCCATTTTTTTTATTCTTTTGATTATTTGCCCCTTTCACTGCCTGCCGCCATTTCATTATACGATTTTGTTAGTTGGGCTTGGCCTCTGTTTCGTCTTGTTTCAGCATGAACTAGTTTTTGACTTAATGCTGTTGGGTTGTTTCAACACTTTTTCAATTTGGAAATTTATTCAAATTTTTACATTATTTTTATTTTTTATTTTTTATTTTTTAATTTTGTTTTTAACTTTTATTGTCGTTTATTTATTTTAAGAAAAGGATGCTCTTGGTACTCAAGTGTTGCAAGTAGAAAGTTCACCAATACTTATGCACACAAACGTACATCCATACAAAGATTGAAATTTAAAAACCAAAATATTGATGTTTTTTTTTTAATGAATTTGAAATAATTTACAATTGAAATAATTTACAATTATTTGAATGAACCTCGCAATAAATTGCTCAGCTGTTGCATAAATTTTCGCATATTGTAACTGTTCTCTATATATATGTATATGTTTATTTATGTATGTGTGTGTGTGTTTTTTTGAAAGCATTGTCTTTTTCCTTGCCCTCTTCAAACATTTTTCTAGTTTTTTTGAATACCCTAAGCCCATTGAAAATAAAAATAGAAATATGTATATTGTGATTACAAGGTATCCCAAAGTTTTGTAATGGAATGTTACAAAAAAAAGTCCCTCCGATCGGATAATGTATATATATTGTATATATAATGTATTGGTCGTGTCAATATTGTTTTTGTTAAAATATTAAAATTTATAGAAAATGTCAAAAATTTACAAATATATTGATTAAAAAACAACATTAAATAATAAATTTAAATCAAAAATAAAAAAATAAAACTTTCTCAAATAATTGTTAAGTAAAATAACAAAAAAAAAAAAAATGAAAAATAAATTAAATTGTTTTTGGCTTAGCTTAGGGTATCTAATAGTCGAACATTGTTATGTGTTTATGTTGTTGTTGTTGTTGTTGTTGTTGTTGCTATGTGTTCGGTTCAAGTACAAACCCGTAGCGGAGGGCTGTTGTCCGGGTTACCAAAGCGCATGGGTGAGGCAAGGACGGAGATTGGGGGGGATTGAGGTTTGAGGACTGTGAATGAAGGATTGAGGATTGGGGCATTTTGGCGTCGTTTAGTCCTTAGTCCTTGCGCTTCTTCTTCGACGTCGTCATAGCAAAATCAACAAAAATTGAGAAGCATGCTTTTTGCTTTAGTTTCGGTTAGCTCGACTTACATACACTACGACAATGTATATACGTTGCTTATTTCTAATATTTCTAATATTTATATTTGTATTTATATTTATATTTATTCTTCTTGTTGGGTCTTGAGAGACTTTCAATGGAAGTGAGCGCCTGTCATAAATTAATTAATGCAAATAAATTTCAATACATTTTTATGTTTATAACTAATACTATCAAGCATTTACTTCGAAATGATTATTCATTTGCCTGTGTTCTTGTGTGCGTGTCCTTCGGGCTTGCCTTCTTCTTGATCCTTTTCCACGTTGTTTCAGTAATGCAAAGACGGCGCTATGGCACTGCAAGGCTGGCGCTTTTTCGGTGTGTCGGCAACAATCATCATCTATATAGGAGGCGTCCTCTTTCTATCCATGAACAATATACCCGGCTCGCATCCAAAACGCACGCGCATCGAGCGCTTTGCCGAGGTAAGTCAAAAAAACAAGAAAAAAAAAACAAGAAAAAATTACAGAGAAATTTATAAAAATACGAAAGAAAATGCAACTTAAAACAAAATGTAATTTCTCAATAAATTATTCAATTAATTTTATTTATTTATTTATTTTTAATTTATTTTTTGTTTATTAATTTTTGCTGCACAGTTTTCCAGTTTTCATAGTCCGCGTTTTCCCATGGCCAGCCGCAAGATGACCATTCGATGGTGTCGCGACCTCAAGTATCTAAATCGCGAGCTTCCATATTACACAGACTACAAGGCTGGTGACTATTACAGTGGGTATTGCCTATAAGGGAATGCGTGACGCTCATCTCCATTGATTATATTACAGCTGCGGCATTACCCAGCGATGTCAGTGCCAGCCTTCAGCTGCCGGCGATGCCCGCGATGCCCGCGATGCCAGCGGCGCCCATGTTGACCGCCCTGGCCAGCTTTCCGGGTAGCGGTAATACCTGGTTACGGTATCTGTTGCAGCAGGCGACGGGCATATTGACCGGCAGCATATACAAGGATTATGGCCTGCTGAAGACGGGCTTTCCGGCGGAGAATGTGTGCAACAGCTCAGTATTATTGGTTAAGACGCACGAATGGGGCCCCAAGGCCTGGGCGCCCTTCTCCAAAGCAATACTCCTGGTGCGGGATCCCGAGAAGGCAATCATTGCCGAATTCAATCGCCAGAGCGGTGGACATATTGGATTCGCATCGCCCGATCGATATAAGCGCACAAAGGGCAAATGTAAGCAACAAGCTCAAACAGTTTAATAAATTTTTTTTATAAATTGATTAATATTTTCGATATATAAATTTATCGATATCTGCTGCGTTTAATTGTTGCTGTTATTTTGAATCTTGGATCCTTTGCAGATTGGCAACAGTTTGTCAGCAATAAGCTAAAAGGATGGGAACTCATGAATCTGAGCTGGGCGCGCAATTTCACGGGCAGCATTAAGGTTGTGTTTTACGATGATTTGGTGCACAATACGGAACGGGAATTGCGCAATATACTTGAATTCCTCGAGTATCCGGCTAGCGAGCAGCTCATGCGTTGCGCTATTATGCGCAAGGAGGGCATCTTCCGCCGTAAGAAGCGTCTGTTATCCTTTGATCCCTATACGGAAGCGATGCGAGCCGAGCTACTAGCGCGTAAGCGCATCGTTTACACTTTGCTGGGCAGACAGGACGCAGGATAAGGGGAAAGTGGAAAGTGGAAAGAAGAGTATTGCAAAAAGAAAACAAAAATGGTGATAAACAATTGAACAAGTTGATTAAAGATAAAAATGAAGATAAAAATGAAGATGAAGATGAATATAATGATTAAAGATAAAGATACTGATTAAGATAAATATGTCGATAAAGATATCGATAATTGATTCCATTTACGACGAATTGTGCAACGAGCAAAATACAAAAGAAAACCACCTAAGGACACCACACATCAGCACCCCCCCTCCCCCCCACAAATTGCACCCTTTCCGAACAAACGCCTTCCAATATATTTCTCCAGCACACAAAATGAAAACGAGGACAAGAGGAAGAAGAAGAAGAATAAAGGCAGAGAAACGACTGCAAAAGCATCCTTAATTTTAGTAATAGGACCATAGATCTCAATGCAAACTAAAACTAAAAACAAAAAAACAAAAACAAACTAAAAAAAAAAAAAACAAACTAAAAAAAAAAAAAGGAATCGCACATTTAATACGCATACTAGACATAGTTTTGAACGCTATACAAATCCAGGAACTGATACAACACAAAAAAAACAAAAATGAAAAAAAGAAAAAAACCAAACAAAACAAAGACTAAAAAAATAAAAACGAAGAAATGAAGAAATGAAGAATTGAAGAATTGAAAACGAACCCTGCCCGAAACCCCAAAGAAATAATTCCTCTGCCATGCGCAGCGTTTCGTATTGTTTGCCGCTTTAGCGTATTATAAAAAAAATATAAATATTATATAATTGTAATTTACATTTTTTTTGTAAGTGTAATTTAAGAATCTTTTTTTTTTTTTTGTTTTTGGTATTGTAAGCTAAGAGTCCTTTTGTTGTTGTTATTTTGTTAGGATAGCTTAAGGGAGGTGGCAGATGTATGTAAGGCGATTGCCAACGAGGTATTATGTTTCCTGAACGAATTTATGAAATTCATTATACGCCATGTTGTGCTTCATATCGCTCATATCCGTGTAATTTCCATTGATATTGTACTCCAATGTTAGATTATCCTTGTAAAAAGTTTTATACACGATTCTACAATAATTTATTGAGATTAAAATAATAATATAATACGATATATAAAAATAAAAACTTATAACATTAGAAAATTGTACAAAACAAACAAAAAGAATCGCATACCCCGAAAAACAAAAAACAAAAAAAAACAAACAAAAAAAAAACAACATTTATTTGTTTTCCTTTTTGGGGGGTTGTTGGGCTTCTTTCTAGGATGTGGCGAGCTTTGCAGGCTTTGTTGAGCTTTAAGCTCGAAGCTTTTATCAAAGTTATGTGTCATGGATAACAGCTTTGTGTTAGCAATTTAATGTTAAAAGTCCTGCGAGCTTTTGAGCTTTCAAGCTGAAACTATTTGACACTCACATATAGATGGCGCCACCTACATCAACGTGAATTTATTACCAAAAATTGTTAGCACAATAAAATATTAGTTAATACTTGTAATTAAATGTCAAGAGAAAGTTTTTATGTAATTCAGAAACCTGTTTCCCAATTGCGAATAATTATATTATATTTTTCTAATTTATCATAATTTTTATATTTAAGCTCAATTAATGAAAATAATTTAACATGTTACTGAAAAACATTATAATGGTATTTATTAAAAATTATTATTATTGTTATTACTATTTATTATATTTATTATACTCGTAGTATTAAACACGAAATGTTAAAATTGTGCATTTTGAATAAAATTCATAAATAATAAATTAAATTCTGCTTTTATTTGTTTATATTTTAACAAAGTATATTAAATAAATAAATAGAATAAGTTTATGTTAGTGTTACTGTGTGTGTTTGTTTTTTTAAATAGTTTATGTGAAAAAGTTTAAAATGTTTCTTGAAATTATTTAGTTTGTCCAATTAAACCGTATTTCTTTAAGATTGCTGTATTAACAAAATATTATTACATAATTTATTATTTTTGATTTTATGAAATGAAAAACTTAAAAATATTATATTATAATTTTCTGAATATTCAAATTTAGTTTTGTTTTTTCACAATAAAGCCGAGATTATAACGAGATTCAGATAAATATTTCAAAATCTTTTTCATTTACAAAGGGTATTCTGGTATTTATTCAATTAGCATAAAACACAAAAAAACAACAATTCTTCTAGTTAGTTTTTCAATACCTAAATTAATGAAATTTCTAAATTTAACATACAAAAAAAAACAACAATGAAGAAATATTATTTAATGAATACAATTTAAATTTTACCCAAATTATGTTAGGTAACATTCCTTTTTTTCAAATGCGTTTTTCACTTTCTTATTAAAAAATTCAAAATATAATTGCACGCAATATAATAAGGTATGGTATATGGTATATGGTATATTGTAAATGTATGTATGTGTATAAGAGTATGTTAACATATACAATCTACATACATACAATTGCATATGAACAAAATGTTACTAACAAGCAAAGTATATAAACGTAAACATTAATTCGCATATTATTAATCTAACTCAACATACTTGTATGTATGTGTATATGTATGTACACTTGTATGTGTTTTGTTAAGCAACATCTCAACATTTAATTTTACATTTTATGCACATACGTATGCATGTGTATGCGAGGTATGTTAACATATACATATTTATTTACAATGTTGGAACACACATGACAAGATTCGCTTGAGTTGAATATTGGCTTAAAGGACTCTCGAAATACTTTTGGCTGGTGACTTGAAATTGTTGTGGAAGAGTCACCCGTTATCCTGGGCGCAGGATCTCCCTGTATATGCGTCATATGCATGGCAATGTGAATGCATTTAACAGTTACACTTGCCAGCCATACAATGTGCGAGTACGCCCCCAACAAACTAACCCCCATCCCCTCATCCATCGACAGACTTGCTCTGTATTCGTACGCAACGCCCCCTCCACGCGTCGCCCACCCCCTCACACGCCACGACCTCGACCGACTCGTTTTGTGCCTTTTGTTAACGCTTATGTCGTGCTGCCTGCCAAAAAATTGTGCCATATGCCGGACGCAGACGTCCAGAGACGGCAGAGGCTAGGGCAGCGCCAACAGCAGTGGCAGCGGCAGTGGCAGAGAGAACCAAATCAGAGCGAGCGAAAGAGAGACAAAGAGAGCGAAAGAGAAAGCGAGCTAGAGAGAGTGAGAAAGGTGAACGAGTGAGAGGGTGAGAGTGAGAGTGAGACAATGATAGTGAGAGCTGACTTAGAGAGAATTGTGGGTGGTGGATGGCGAGTGAAGGGTTGGGTGGGGGGTGGGGGGGGCTAACGGCATCCACACTGCTTGAATGGGAATACCGTTATCTCAGTGAAAAGTGCGCAGTCGCCGGGCAGTTTGCCGCCACCGGCATCACATTGGCTTCGTCAAGTTTGTGCGGTAGCACGCTGCCCAATTCCAGCTGAACGAAAGCGCTGACGTCGACGTCAACGTAACATTGTTACGCGATGCCCACAAAAACGTTCCACCAATCAGCGTTGAGCACAACTGAGGCAGCACACACACACACACCCATACACCCACACACAAGCACACAGAAATATGTGAATATATATATGCATGTATATATAGTTGAGACGCAACGTGGCCTGCCATTTTGTATTGAGATGGGGTGAGGGTGAGGGGGGCAGGGTCGAGGTGTATGGCAGAGCTTGGGCCACGCCCCAAACGCAGCGGCGTATTAAATAATGTAAACATGTCCTGCCCTATTGAAAATAAAGTCCTGCAAAGTTAGCGAAACTACTCATAGAATTCTTTATCACAACAGAACGTGCGCTTGCTTGTCTAGTTGTGAAAATCTGTACGCTGCGGCGTTTAGTTCTTACCAAACGTTACGACAATAGTTAAACGAGAAGGCGACATAGCAACACAGCGACACAGCAACAAAGCGACAGAAAGACGGAACGGACACAAACAACGTAACAGCTGTGCAAGCGTGTAGCCAGAGCAGCAGCTGAAAGAGGGCCACAAGCCACAAGGCGAACAACAACAACAACAAGAAAAATATTTAAAGAAAAAGAAAATAAAACCAAAAATAAAAAAAATAAAAAATATAGCGAGCTTTTAAGCGCGGCTTTAAAAACGTGCGAAAGCTTAACGCTCAGCTGCTGTTGCTGCCGTTGGTGCCGTTGGTGCTGCTGCTGCTGCCGGCGCCGCTGTCGCTGCTGGCGCTGCAGAGCTCGCGTCTTGGCTTACGTTATAGAAGAAAACAAAGGATAAACGTTAAACGTTTAACGTTAAACAGTGTTTACGTTGTTAGCGCTCAACACTCAGACCCAAACGTTGCGTTGCGTTGCGTCGCGTCGCGCTCTCGTCTCCGTGTATCGTGTTTCGTGTATCGTGTGTTTCGTGTATCGTGTATCGGACAGCGGCTTATTGCTTATCGCTTATCGGTTATCGGCTATCGCTCATCGGCCTAACTCTATAATTGCGCATAATTACAGTCGGTGAATAGAAAAAACCAACAACAACAACAAATAATCTATATAACTTTTTTTTTCGCTAAGCGTCCTGCAATATTTGGGCGACGGCTTTTCATTGGAAAAAATTAAAATTAATTAATTAATTCATTGATTTAATTATGAAATCATTTGATAATATATAATTAATCTTGATGAAACAATTTTTTTCATGTGCATTTTTTTCTCAGTTTTGTTGCGACGCGTACACAAAACTCGCCAATAAATATTTACAAAAAGAGAAATAATTAAAAAAAAAGAAGTGCTAATTAAAACAGTGTTGGAAGAGCAAAGAAAACGAAAATAAAGAAAATTAATTAATCAAATTCTTTGCATATAAAATATATATGAATATATCTTTCAAAACAAAAAAAAAAAGAGATAAAAAAATCAAATAAAAATAACGACCAGAAAATCAACACAAGACAAGAAATCCGAATTTGATTGGTATTTTTGTGTTTTTAGTTTAAATCTTCGAAACTTCATTTTTTTAAATATTTTTATTTTCGTTTTGTTTTGTTTTTTTTTTTAATTATTCGTATTTGGCGTCCTGCCTGGCAGGACACTTTCGAAAGTTGTTAAAGTAAGTGCTTCAAAATTTATTCGCCAACGACATTTGACGCCTCGAGGGCGTTCAAGCTGGAGGAGGATTTTGTCGGCGGCTGCATGACAATGTCGATGTATTCGACGACGGATAAAATGAAAATGTCAGCGCCCAGTTGTTTTCCAGGACGATATAGTCCATCCTATCGAAGTTCGGAACAAATGCGACGCTGTATGCCAAATCCATCTGTAAGTAACATTAAAAATAATACAAAGAAATAGAGAAAAATCCCAAAAACCGAAAAATATTGAAATTCAAAACAAGCGAAAAAGGATCTATCTAATTATAGTATTTGAAGGATATATGTATGTCCATAAAATTTAAGTTATGCGTATGTATGTGTATTTGCCGCCGGAAAGTATGCTTCACATTCTTGTAATACAATTCAAGTCTCACTTTTCTCGAATATCCTTACAGGATACAGCATGAATTGATTGAATTGTTTCAGTTATTTACAAAATTTTTAATTAAAGTCGATTCCTTTGATTTTTTGAATATCTGCGCAGGTACACTGCCTGCCAAAAGTACATACAGATATTTCAAATTATATGTATTTTTTTAACATTTCAATTATTTCTGGTTGGGTTTAAAGTTAATTAACAATCACATTAACAGAATTAAAGATTTATTAAATTTCGTCACTTAAATGTAGAATGAAACGGGAACTACATAAGATTATAATGTAAATAAATATTAGAAAAATATTTGCATTTTTTAAACTTTATTTATTTAAACAATTTCATTCTAGTGTAGTTAGTTTTTCTTTTTTTTCTTTGGTGCATTATAAAATTTTGTAAGGATTCGTTGAAATGTTTTGCCGACGGAAAACAAATCCAAGCAATGTCCATTTTTGAAACATTTTTTTAAAGCTGCTTAAATTATTTTGTTCCCATAAACTAATAATGTAATTTGAATTTTTAATTATTTCCAAATATTTAAATATTGATTTAATTGACGAAAATATTTGATTATTAAAATTTTTTTATTATTTTATTTTTTACCCGATTTGATGGTTGTATATTATTTCGACTACATCAATTATTATTAATATTATTAAATACAATACATTGAACAAAAAATGTATGTTATATTATTAAAAAATTAATTTATTTATTAAATATAAATTTATCCTTTTATTTTTATGTATCCTGCAAATAAAACTGCAAGTCATACATTTTGAGAAAGGTTTTCCTTGTTTGATTTAACTAGTTGAATGAAATTAACCCAATTTAAATGCTTAATATAATTTAAATTTAAATTCATTAATTTAATTCAGAGTTAGAAAATAATATTAATTTTGTTATTAGCTCTAAAATCTCTCAACTTGAAAAGAACTGGAAACTTTTCTCCTCAGATCCATCTAATTCCTGTGAATACAATTCATAATATATTTGTGTAATTAATTATAATTTTTAATTGTTAAAAATTTAATTAGAACATTTTTTGTTTCTTATTTGAATAGCCAAAAATCTATTTAAAGGTCTCTTGAAAAAATGAAAAGAAATTCAAGATTTAAAAATGAAATTTAATATATATGAAATTATTTTAAAACAAAAAAAATTAATGCAAATAAAATATTTCTTTGTATTCGGCTTAAATATTCTGCCGAAAATAAAAATAAATTACAACTAAATTATTAAATTTCTGTTAAAAATAATTTAGATAAGAGCAAGTTCTCATTAAAAAAAAATGCTTGTAGAGATCTGAAATTATTTTTCTGCGATTGTGTTGGACTTGTTTATATAGTCTGAGCATGAACTGTAGATATTATTATACGGTTATAGCTCGAGCTGAGCACAGACATGCTTAGACATGTATAAACATGCACGTACGTGTTTAGAACTCGTACGCATAACTGAAAACCTAGAAAAAATGAAAGAGCATCAAATGGATATTACATAATAGTATTATGTAAAATTATGCTCAGCTTTTAAATAAAGTATTAAGCTAAACGATACCCTGTGACAAGTCACTAGTATTATTTGAAATTTAAAATAATATACCCTTTAAATAGGTTTCAAGTGCTGTCATGAGAAATTTAGTTCACTATAAAGAGAGTCGTGCGTGTGTACTCTATTGAAAGATACCCTGTAAAACTTAAAGTTTCATTTATCATATTCTTTGGCAAAACTAATTTAAAACTTTTCGTTGATTTGGTATCTGCCAATACCCTGTAACTGCAGAATGCTGATTGATTGAGTATACCCTGTAAAAAGTTTTAATTGTATTTTATGCGTATGTAATGTTGGAAATGACGCTGTGTGTGTTCAACTCAAAGATACCCTTTAGAAATTGTTCAGGAAAGAGAAAGAGACAGAGTGACTTGCTGATAAGTATGAAAATAGAAGAAAAAGAAAAAAGAAATGGAAGAAAAGGGAGGAAAAGGAAGGTGACAATATTTGTCTCAATTATTGCAATAAATGTCACTTGAAGTTTGTTCTAACCGTGTGCTGGGGAGAAGGGGGCTAAAATGAATGGGGGGGGGGGGGTGGGTTCCTTGGGGTCTATCACTATGATAGATTTATGGTTTGGCGTTAATGGCGCAAAGTGGGCGTAACCTTGAAAAGCGTTTTGTAATTTATTTACATTAAATATTTATTAGCTCTTTTTTTTGTTTTTGTTTTTCTTTTTGTTTTTGTTTTTGACCAAGCGAGACAAATAAAAGAGCGCCATTAACAAAAGGAGAAATAAAAAAAATATATATAAAATATATGGACGCTGGTGGGGTAAAGATGTCCATGAATAAATGAAGAAATAAAGGAAACGGCCAAAGGGCAGACACACAAAAGAAATACAAAAACAAAAACAAAAAAAAAAGAGAGAGAAGTTCTGCAAATTGCCAGTCGAAAAGAAATGAATGAGACAACAACAGAAGCAAAAACAATTTGGCATCACAACTGTACAGGTGTTTCTCGCCCATTCCACCCCCTTCAGATACTTCTCAATCTTCTCAACCAAAAAAAGGACATTCCACAACGCGAACAAGCTTGCAGCAGCTGCTCATTATACCCTCACATAGGGTATTAAAATGCATTTAACCATTATTTGAATCAACAATCTCATTTGAAACAAAAAATATAAACAAATCTTTTGGGGTTGAATAATTTTTATTTATTTTTCTTATTTTTATTATAAACAAATAAAAACATTTAGTGCAAAGTGAAATAAATTTTGAAAATATTGTATTTTGAATGTTTAAAAATATAATTTTTAAATCGCGATTTCTTTTCGATAACTTTATAAATAAGAATCATAAATCATTATTATGAATATGATGGAAGAGTATAAGCGTGTCGGTGAGGCCATATTAATTTGTTTACGCATTTTAATCTGACGCGAGGCACTTTAAAAACACTTTGTATAAATAAAAACAAGAAACGCGTCGCCGTCTTAAAGGGACAACAACAGCAAGGACAACGGATGCATTTGCTTATCGGATTTAAAAAAAAAAATAAAAAAAGGAAGCAAAACATCCCATCCACATTCACATTCACATTCACATTCACACTCAGACTCAGACTCACACCCTTAGGAAACGCACAGTTTGGGCCACTTTTCGGCTTTTGAATCACCAGAGCAAAGAGCGAATGATCAAAGCGCAAGGATTTACAGGATTTATGCTCTACCCTTGACTGTCGGGTAGCTGCGCACATTAGGCAGTCATAACGGTATCCATACACTTGAAAAAAAAACAACAGGCAAAAAACTAGCTTGTTAAAATAAAATATAATGTAACTTTTTATGGAAAGCAGATGATGAAGTCAATTTCTATTTCTTTTTCCCCCAATTTAAAAAAAATAAACATAAAAGTGTTTAATTTGAATTTAATAATTATTTACACAATAAATATATATATTTAAATTAAATATTAATATTTAATATCACAATTCAAAAGTTATAAATTAATTTTTTTGATTTATTGAATATGTTTAAAGATAAATAAATAAATAAATTTAATTTATGCGAAAATTAAAGCGTCAACTAATTTTGATAATTTTTTCTTTATTAAAACAAATTCTCCATAATTAAAAGCTTATATAATACGAACTTTTTATTGTTGTTGTATTTAGAATTGAATTTTATTTAAAAAAAATTAATTAAGAAAATTATTTAAAATTCTTTTGAGTGTAGTCTCCACGGTACAGTTTGTAGAGCTTTTGCGATTGCCAAAGGAAGGTGCATGGTGACAAGGGGTGAGGGGTGAAAGGTCAGGTGGTAAGGTGGTAAGGTGGTGAGGGGGTGAGGGGGTGAGGGTAATACGTTTTAGTGGCTGCGCACAAAGCAAACACTTAACGCCTTACTGGTCCATTAAATGGAAATTTCGTCGCGGAACCAGAACGCAAACAGATAATTCGACCAAAAATGCTATTCAAAATGGAAAACGGACAATGAACGGTGGACAGTGGACAAGGGACCACGCCCCCCCCCACCTATATGATGGTAGATGATGACTGTTAAAGTG
>JBAMCR010000068.1:0-70633 GCA_037075045.1 Mulgravea parasiatica
CACAGTCCAACACAAACACAGAGGAACTCAAGTCCTGCATACATACACGAATGTATATACACATATAGATACATATATATATATATATATATATATATAGTACATACTATATATAAACGAAAGTGGTACAGTGCTCGCTCGGATATGGAGAATGTTCAAAACTGAAGATTTCATTTTTTTGACTTTCCTATTTTATTTTCCGAAAGTTTGCTCTCATTTCGATGAAATATATTATTAAAATATAATTTATTTAAATAATGATTTTGAAATTTTCGTTTTGGAAACAAAATCAATTTATATATAATACAAAACAAAAAAAAAAAAAACAAATATAATGTTAAAATTATTTTTATTATTATTTATTTTTTTGTTATTATTATTATTCTTTACAAAGTAAAAGAAAAGTTTAGAAATTCAAACTATTTGAAAATTTTAAGGACGAAAGTTTTCTAATATCCGAGACATTACTGTAAAAATCCACAGTTTATAGTACTCTATATATATATGTGTATATATATACATACAAGGGTATATATACATAGGAACCAGTCTGTGCCGCGTGTAGAATGAACATCAGAGCCACTCAAGCGGCGCTTGAGCTGCCACAGCCGCCAGCATTTAGCATTTAACAGGACCAACTCAGGTGCAGGACTAACGCAGGACCTTTACTTGATGCGGCGCCATTTTGTTATATTCTACTGAGAGATTACTCTGTGGCTTTTCCTCTGCTTGTGGGTATATCTCTTTTATGTGAATGTATGTTTACGTTTGCATGTGTATGTGTGTGGGTATGGGTGTATGGGTGTGTGTTTGCTGCAGTGTATGCGTGTTTGCGTATGTAAGCTGAACGGGTCATCCAACATCCTAATTGAAGCTCCCATTGAGACTCAGAGGCTGCATATCCATGTCGTAATCCACTTAGTCGGTCAGTCAGTCATTTTGTCAATTAGTCAGTTTTTTTGTTTTATTCTCTTCTCCTTTTGTTTTGTTGTTGTTGTTTTCGTTGTTTTTGCTGTGTTTTGTTTTTTTTTTTTTTGTTTGCGCAACGTTAGTTATTTTGAAAGTAGGTATTTAGTGGTTTTTATTGTTAAAAGAAATGTATGTAATTAGGATTTCCTTTGTTTAATTTTTTTTTGTTTGTGCCAACACTCTTTAATTTTGACCATCTTAATTCCATTGAAATGCCATATACTCGTAGGTTAAGAAGCAGTTAGCAGAAACCGCAACTTACGAGAATACAAACAGTCACAACCCCTAGCTGTCCCATATTTACTGTATGTAGGATCTGCGTAATTTGCTAGATCTTTTCAGATATGACGAGCAAGTATTTTTAAATTTTACAAGTAACATACAATACAGAAAATACTTTGAGCATTTGGTATTTAGTTTGATATACAATATACATATCAATTTTTTTTTAATGTTAGGCTTTATGCAACATTTTTTTTTTTTTTTTTTTTTTTTTTTTTGTTTGTTACATTAAGAGCGACTGTACGTACACAGCGAACAGCAGAAAATACATAATACTATACATACATTTTGAGCTTGTGCAGAGCTTGAACCTTATAAACTATACTTACTATACCATACCTTACCTACTTACTTACCAACTCAACCTTAATCTAAATCGTGTCATTGTATATTTTATATATATTATTATATATATACGTATATTCGTACCCGGTTCTCCTATTTCTTTTTCCATTTTTTCCCCCCTTTTTCTTTTGTAATAATTTTTATTTTAATTTTATATATATTTTTTTTAATTGTTGTTGTTTTTTATTGTACATTTTTATTATTCGTATTTGATTTACTATTTGGGTGACAAATTTTTGGTTAATGTTTCTTTGTTGGATTTTGTATAAAACGTACTTATTATGTGTATATTTTGAAAAATAAAAATTCTTTGAAAAATTATGAAAATATCTTGAAAAGAATTGAAATTCGTTAAAAGAAAAATTGTACTATTTGTTATTTGCTCTTTTTCTTTTCGAAAATGACAACAAGAACAAAAAATGTTCACATAATTTCACATCTGTTTATTTGTTTACTCCACTTCTCACCCTACTTCTGTATCCACAAATTGCAAAAATGAAATTGAATCTGAAAAAAAAAATCTAAAACCAAAAATCAAAAATAAAAAAAAAACCAATTCTTTATCAACTTGAATACGCATACGCATTCCGAATACGAATACTGAATATTTACCGATACCGATAAAAACCAAAACTGAATACCGATATATATATATATGATATATGATATATTATATACTCGCAATGCCAAAATAAACTAAACTTAAAAAACAACCACACTAAATAAACAATAAAACGCATATTAATGATATATACGATATATCAAAATATATATATATTTATGTGCTTGAATGTATGTATATTACGAAATGAATTGCACCTCGCAAACCGATAACCGATTATCAAATCAAATCGATAAATGCCATATCGAACATTTGAAAATGAAAATGAATCTTTAAAAAACCAAATCAAAAATTAACATGAAATAAACATGAAAAATCGAAAACTCAAAACTTAAAAACAAAGGTTCCACGATGAGGAGCACGCGAATTTGCTAAACACCATGTGGCTAACGGCCATCACATTTCTGTGTGTCGGCTATGGCGATATTGTGCCGAACACATACTGTGGACGCGGTATAACGCTCACCTGCGGCATGGTGGTAAGTATTTAACTAGAAGAACCACATTCAATTTAACCATGATATCTATATCCAATCTACTATAACAAATGAAAAACAAACCAAAAACCAAATACTCCAAAAGTGACAGTGACTGTGACAGTGACAGTGACAGTGACAGTGACAGTGACAGTGACAGTGACAGATACAGTGATAATAACAATAACAGCAACAGTAACAGTAAAAGAGCAACAAGAGTAACAGTGACAATAACAGTGACAGTGACAGTGACAGTGACAGTGACAGTGACAGTGACAGTGACAGTGACAGTGACAGTAACAGTGACAGTAACAGTGACAGTGACAGTAGCAGTGACAGTAACAGTAACAGTGACAGTAACAGTGACAGTAAACAGGAACATACAATCTTATCAAAGTGTAAAGTATATATACTTATGCTGCTACGATATGAATAGGTCATCCTCATGAAAAGGAGTCACTATCAACTACAATAGCAACAAGAACAACTACAGAATTAACAAACAAGTTACGTTACGTATACGCTACGTTACACATGCATAAAAATACTACAAAAAATACTACAAAATACTAAAGCCAAGATAAGCAACAAACAACTTAAAAATGCTGCGATGTGTTTAGTAATGCATAGATTTTATAACAGTGAAAAACAGCACACACAGACACACCCACACACATGGGCACATATGTATGTATATGCATATGCATGCATGTATTTGTGTTTGTATGTGTCTGTGTGTGTGTGTGAGTGTGTGTTTTGGCAATTTGCCAATAGTAGAAAGGCAAGAGAAACCCAAAACGAAACAAAGCAAAACAAAACAAAAACAAAAACAAAAACATCGAAAGAAAGAGAATTTGACGCGGAATTGTAGACGGTTTTTAGCTGATTAGCTTACAGCAGGAGCATTGCGCGCGTTTAGTTCATTCCAAATTAACTAAATATATATATGCATATACATCCTATATGTATACACAATATGATAAAATGATTTTCAAAAAAAAAAGCCTAAAACAAATAAATATAAAACTGTTGTAAATCATTGCATATACTAATGTATGTATAAAATCCAAACAAAACCAGGCCAGGCCAAAAACAAAATACAAAACAAAAAAAAAAAACAAAAAAACGAAAAAAAAAAAATGTAAAAAAAAAGATGTTACCACAGAAAACCACCCACAAAAACCAACCACAAACCACCAGAAGCAACTCATGCATAAATCGTCGTTTTGTGTGTCGCTGTAATACAAAACATAGTATTCATACATTACTTTTATACTGTATCATACATACATGCATACACATACTTTCTATATACAACACTCTGTGTGTATATGCGCACACACACAAACATACAAACACTTTCATATGTATATATTTATATATAGTATGTATATTATCACCATTTTTTGTTCAAAATATATCTACGATTGTATGTGTGTGTAAGACTGTGTGTTGTGCTCCCGCAAGTAAGAGTCTGTGCGTGTGTGTGTGTGTGCTGGTGTATATCTTTTATTTATACACATACATATACATATACATATACATATATATATAATATTTATATATATACTTGTGTGTGTGTGTGTTAGAGGTAACCTCTAACAAAGCCAGACTTTTGTTTTGCGACAATTGTGAGTTTCCGTTACCACAACAGGCAACAAATCCTTGTTGACAGCTCATTTTAATATCTATATATATTTATATATATATAAATATATGTATGTATCTGTATCTGTATCCGTATCTGTATCTGTTGGTAAATGTGCGTGTGTGCGTGTGTGCGTGTGTGTGTGTGTGTGCGTGAGTGTGTGTGTGTATGTCTGTCTGGGCCATACAATAATAATGTTAAATTTCAATAGCCACCTTCAAAATTTTTATGCACCACAAATGCAACTCTTATTCCCAACAAAAAAAAAAAGAAACAAAACAAAAAACAATATATTTATATATATCTAAATTACATACATCTTTATGACTGATTTCACTCGGTTGCGTCGCTGTCCTTCAAAAAAAAAAAAAAAAAAAAAAATACAAAAACCAAAGAAAAACACCAAAAATTATATAGGAAATTCCATACTTTACCTCGTTTATACTTATATAAATAATAACGTAACTATATTATTCTATTAACTTCAAACTCCACTATCTGTGTGTCTTCACGGTATCTAACAAACTTAAAAATATATATATATAAAAACAAAAAAAAAAAACTTAAATTATTATTCGAATTGCATTTTCAAACATTTTATGCCCGTTCATCAGTTTGACTTAACTAACTCTCAGTTTAAAACTTGAAAATGATTTTGATTGATTTTGTCTCTTTATTTTAGCTGATTTTATTTTACTTTTTAATATATATTTCGTTTGTTATTTAACTTTTTGTTTTGTTTTGCAGTTAAGCCTAACCCTTGATTAAATTGTTTTTAATTAAAAGTTCTTATGTTTTAATTTTTTGCGTTCTTTCGTTGGATTGATTGTTCTTTAAAATTATGTACTTAACTTATATGCATAAATATCTATAAAAATGAAATTTATACATTTTTTATTTAAATATATATATTTTGATATTATTATATGTTCGTTTTTGTGTGTATTAAGCCAAAACAATACGATATTTTTCTCTATCTCTCTTTCCCTTTCATTTAATACTGAATACGCTCTGCGTGCGTACGTGTACTCGTGATAAATACGCGTATTATTTGCCCCTAAACAATGATAACGCGTATTCCGAATATGAACATCAATATGAATATGAATATGAAAATGAATATCAATATCAATATAAATATGAATATGAATATGAATATGAATGCGTATACGAAATACGCAAACACATACGCAATACGTATACGCAATGTTGCCACACCACAAAAAATAAACAAATATATATATAATATATACATATATTAAAAATAAATAAAAATTGAATTTAATTTAAATATAAATTAAAAACAAAAAAACAAAAAACAACACCAAAACAAAAATTTAACTAACACAAAAATATACACACACATATATATATATATATATATGTATTATATATATATATATCCGATATATATTACAAACTCTCTACATATGGAACATAATGCAACAGATTTCATGATGAAGAGCATGCGAATCTTTTAAATGCAATGTGGCTGATAGCGATAACATTTTTGAGTGTTGGTTTCGGTGATATTGTTCCGAATACGTACTGTGGACGTGGTATCGCTGTCAGTACAGGAATAATGGTGAGTTTTTAACTACAAACAAAAAAAAAACAAAAAACAAAAAAAATACAAATAAACAAAAAAAAGACCACTTTTTTGCAATCAAATTTATAAATCAAACAAACAAAAAACATAAGAATAATAAAAGTAAAAAATAAAATTTGCCCAATTGCACACAAACATTTAATTCAAAACCAATTCTATTCAATCGAAACAAAACAAAACAAAAAAAAAAAAGAAATACTAAACAGAAAATTCTAATTAATTATTTCTAACCGAATCTTATACATACATACATATGTGCTATTTATCATTTCGAATATTTATGTCAATTATTCGAATCGGGCTTGAATTTCATATGTAAATAATTACATTAACGCATTACCAAAGTATCCCCAACAACAACAACAAAAACAACAGCGACAATAGCTACAAAAAAAAAATTCAATCCGCCCCACTCACCAAAAAAAAAAAAAGTAAAATACCACAAAAATAAAACATATCGCAAATGTTTACCCCCTTTCCACCCCATGCCCGAAAGTTCCTAGTTGTAAACTACATATACTGCCCATTGATATGCATAAGTATAAGTACTATTTACAATACATACATACGTCATGTACTGTGTCATATTTTACATAACAATGCAAACAAAACAAAAAACAAAACAAAAAAAAAGAGAAAAGAAATGAATCAAAAAACAGCAGCTGCAACAACAACAACAACAACAACAAAAGCAACATTGACTTCGTATCATTAAAACATTAACAAATGAGCTTTAATTTCTGGCGAGCATCAAGTGTTTCCGTCCGTTCATCAATCAATCAATCAATTAATCACATTGGGATCCCCCTATGATCCCTTTAAAATGCTGCTATTCAAATTGGACAAAATCAGCAACAAAAGCAACAACACAAATATGCATGTCGATTGCTATCGATAACGATAAAAACAAAAAAAAACAAATCTGCTTTGATTTGTTGGCACTGCTCTTAAATGTATTGCATTGACATCAGTATTAGATCTTAAAATGATGCAAACACTTATACACACATACATTAGCTCACACACACAAACACACTTAGACATATATAAACATACACACACACACACACACACACACACACACACAAACACACTCTTTAAGTGTTTAGCTCCTTCTCTGTCCCAAAACAAAACGAACAAAATAAAATCTCTTACTCTTCCTAGCTCTCTTGCGCTCGCTCTATCTTTCTGTCTGTCTGTCTTTCTCCCCGCTATTCTTAAAATACTCGTATCTAATTAATAATACTATAATCTATATCTATTTAACTATTTGCGTGTCTTCGACTACCTTTTTAACATGCATATTGATCATGTCGTAGTCCTTAATTGAAATTGTCATACAAAAGCAATTGCTCAACTAAATCTTAAACTAAAACAAAAACAAAAACTAAAACTAATACTAATGCTAATACTAAAACTAACCTCTAAATTGTGCTTATCATTTTCCAACTTTGTTCTCTAACTAATCGTTACGTATGTGTGTTTGTAATTTGCCAAACAAAAATTAAAACAATTCCGCTCTAACTGTTGTAATACATAGACATGTATAACTTGAGATCGTATTCTGATTCTGATTCTGATTTACCAACAAAAATAAATTAATTAATTAAACAATACAAAAACAAAAACAAATAAATAAATATAAAAACAAAACAAAACATTTAAAAACAATTCTTTATAATACTCATAATAATAACAACAATTACTGCATTATTTTCAACTAATGTGCGACATCATTTGAATACATACATTGCACTCACTCATGACTCAATTCAAATCAAATCAAATTAAATCGAATCAACTCAGTTCATTCATTCAGTCATTCAGTCATTCATTGATTCATTTCGACATTTCTTCGCTCATACATATATATTTAAAATATATTTGATTTTTTTTTCTTTGTGAAAAACTAAGAATTACTAGTTTTAGTTGAGGCGACAAAACCAAAAAGCAATTAAACAAAAGAAGAAACAAAAACAGAAGACAAAAAAAACATATGATATTTATTTAAATATACTATATGTATTATACAATTTGGAAAAAAAAAATGTAACAAATTCTGGTTGTTGAACAGCCAATCGATGAATGATGCAACTGGTATTAATTCAAAGTGATTAAATTAACTGGCCTTATAACGAACCCACACCATAACATACAATTCAACGATTGATCAATCAATATTCGTGTATTCGATTTGCCATACAGCTGTCAACTATGGTAGAGGACATTTGGCATACATACTCGTACATGTGTGATGTTTGGCGATTGATTGATTCATTTGAATCACACACACACACACACATACACAGTACTGTGTTCCTGCACTGTCTGTCTGTCTGTTGACACTCTGTGGCATCAATATAACGTACCCGTAATCGAAATAAAGACACATTATCGCTAATGTCCGATCCATTATCATTCACAGGGTGCTGGCTGCACGGCGCTGCTTGTGGCTGTCGTATCCCGCAAACTGGAGCTGACCCGTGCCGAGAAGCATGTGCACAACTTCATGATGGACACGCAATTAACAAAAAGGGTATAGATCGTCTCCAAGGTGGCACAAATGCAACAACAGCAACAAAACAGAAACAGCGACACACATAACCTCAAATTACGTATTACCTTTCACCGAAATATGTCGTAACTCTTAACCACAAACGGACTTAACTGACTCCTAACTGAACCAGTTAATATCGATTCGAATTATTTTCACGTTTACTACCAAGGATAGGCACATGTTTTCTGTTGTTTGAGTTTGAGTTTGTTTTGTTTTGTTTTTTGTTTTTTGTTTTTAACTTTTTAACAATAATCAATTGTAGTTGGACGGACAGTCGGTATGACGGAATGCAGCGGTATAGATAATAATACTATAATACTATGATATAGCATAATGTATAGTCGTATAAGTATTGTACAATATAACTAATAACTACTCGTAGAAGATCACAACAAATGCCACAACTCTAATAACTTTGTATTCATTTCTTCTCATAAACATTTAGCTGAAAAATGCTGCGGCGAATGTTCTACGTGAAACTTGGCTCATTTACAAACATACAAGACTAGTAAAACGGGTTAATCCCGGCCGTGTAAGAACCCACCAAAGAAAGTTCCTTCTAGCTATATATGCGTGAGTATTTTTAGAGATCTATCAACATCAACTACCTGTCAGAAAAATAAACCAATAGAAAAACGATAAATAGCAAATGAATAAGCAAGCAAAACAGGAAAATAATCAAATAAATTTAATTAATTAAAGTTGTAAACAAATTGTAATCATCATAATAATAATAATAACAATTGCCTTGATCAAATAATATCTCAGATATAATTTCAAATGTACCAACAATTTAACAAACTAAAAACTAAAGATGACAATTTAAAGCATTAACATATTAATATACAATAATATACTATTTAAAAAAATATATATATAAATAATACAATAGTGTATATATAATTATATATACATACATAGTCATACGCTTTGCAGTTAATAGATCTATTATATAATACGAACATATAGCCTGAATGAATCCCAAGCAGAGCGCATATTTATCAAAAAAAAAAAAGAAATAAAACGAAAACAAAAATAAAACAAAAGACAAAAGCAACAAAAAGAAAAATAAACTTTGAAGCAGAGAGACAAATCGTAAACCATTCATGAAATCACATTATAAATAAATCCTTTTAAGTTGTTGTCTTTGTCCCGTCTATATGTGTGCTTAATTTCGTATACCCATGTCTGTGTGTATGCGTGTCTGTGTGTGTGTGCGTGTATGTGTGTGTGCGTGTGTGTGTGTGTGGCACATCTAGTCAGCTGTATGTACTTTCCGTATCACGCATACAAATAAACAAATTAAAAATGTATATGTATTTATGCTGACTTATTTAAACATCTTATCGTGCAGCAATTAAAATATATAGCATACTTTTAGGCGCCATCTTTCGCATTGGAAAAAATAATATTTTATTTTAAATTATATTATATTATAAATGCCACATAGTGCATGTAGATCTTCGAAATGCTTAAATTCATATGGAATATATAATTTTTTCAAGATGAGAAATCTTCACATTTGTTACAAAAATTAATAATTAAATTAAAATCATTCATATAATTCTCGGCAGATTGCTATTGTAGTATATTTAATTTTTTTAACTGTTTAACCCGTTTTAACCACTCTGCTCTGGCCAAGAGGAACGTAAATGTTGAAGCTTCTTCTTTAGACATTCATAATCCGAAGAATATAGTTGTGTAGAGAATTGCGAAGAAAAGTTCATAAAAGTTTTGAATTCATGTGTTAAGTTTTTTGTATGGCTTCTTCCCCGCCCCCACCACAAAAAAAGTATGCTAACGAAAAATGTTGGAAAAAACTGTCTCGTATATCCTTGAAAAATCCTGCGTAAATGTAAAGTTAAAACAAAAGCCTCTTTAGACAAGTTATAAAGAATTCTGAATTAATTGGGACAAATGATTGGGAAAAATAAATAATGCAAAACGCTTTAATACAAAATGTACATAGAAAATACAAAAAAAAAAAAAAAAAAATTACTAATAAATAACCATAATTACGAATAATAAATGAGTGCAATAATCAACTTAAATGAATGAAAAATACCAAATACCTAATTAAAATGATTGAACTCGTTTTACTAGCCTGTAAATAGGTTGTAAAGCCCTGTTTTTACGTTATGATAAAACCGAAACTAGCAACTTAACCTTGCATGCGGCGTTAATTTACCAGAATTTCATATCTGAAAATATTAGAAGCATTCCTATACTATGATAAGTACATACTTATGTTACATACATGTATGACCGCCCACCAGTCGATAGAAATGATCATTTGCAGTATTACAATACAAACTAATACTACTTATTGTAGTTTCTCATGCATTGTATTATATCTTTAAATATTATTGTATATTATTGTTATTATCCATCCATAACGCTCTCGGAGCGAGCTTTTTGTAGTCAGCACGAATCGTCTATTGCTTTGCGAGCTTTTTGCAAGCTGCGCTCCATATAACACAAGCTTTTTGTAATAAAATAAATTATATATATGGTATATATATACAACTATAGTTTGTATTATCAGATATGTATGTATGTATGTATGTATATGTAAATATATGTTATAGTATAATGAACTTAAGCGATAAATATTATATTATATTTATTGTGTATATATATACATATATGTACATATACAATTTGAGTATTTTGAAAATGTCAGTTATAATATTTTTCGATATGATTTTCTGCAATCTTAACGCTAAAAAACAAAACAAAACAAAAATTCTAAAAATAAATACATACTCGTATATGGTAATTAATTATTGTAAGCGATAAACACAAATTGCGGCACAACAAAAATTTTAAACACACATTCACTAAGTATTTCCCACAACAAAAAATCAAGAAGCAAACAGTTATATATATATACATACATACATTATGTATGTTATATGTAAATGCATGTATGCTCATTTATTGACCCATATTGGGTCGTAATACTATTATTGTTAGTTATAGTATTTATTGGTCCGTTTCATAATAATAAAGAACTGCCGATTCTCAGAAGACATTTTCAACTTCATATTAAAAAGAAAATATTCAAAAAAATATTTAGCAAAAATAAAAAGCAAATATAAAAAGCAAGAAGAAATCAAAGAAAACAAAGAAAATTCTGTATGTGTTTAACACCAGATACGCGATATTATTTATATAAATAAATTTGTTGATAAACTTGATGATTCTTCCACCTGCAAATAGGTTGCGAAAAGTTAAAATGGATCAACGCAAACTAATGGATAATGCAAACACAATAACCGATATGGCCAAGGTAGCTAGCAATCTATCATTTCTATATATTACAATATATTCACATATATGCTATATACTTACCATAACATGTATATCCATTCACTCGTATTATATAAAATGTTTTTAACGAAAATAATTTATAAAGTTCCTTTCTAACTAAAGATAAACCATAACCATGAACTATTCGCAGACACAAAATACGGTCTATGAGATAATATCGGATATGTCTAGCCGTCAGGATGCCATCGAAGAGCGTTTAACAAATTTAGAGGATAAAATGCAGAGTCTACAGGTAAATCGAATGAATAGTTAACACAAAAAACAAACAAAATAAATAAATAAAAATAGAAACACAATCATATTGTAACTTAATGATAATGTTATAAATTTGAAATGGCCAGGAGCACATGGAGAGCCTTCCAGATCTATTATCGCGCTGTCTGACACAACACCAGGAGCGGATCGAGCAACGACGTAACTTTCTACACCCGGATACAGCCGCAGCTGCCATACAGACCGCCGTACAGCAACAAACGCCCCAATCCATGTTCAATGCGGCACCCATGCTATTCCCACATTCTAGGTGAGTGGATTTACGGGTCAGTGGCAGCTTCAGCTAAATGCAACCGAAATGCATCCTATATGCTATATAATAAATATTATATGTACTACTTATAACTCACACATAACATTTTTCACATTTCACTAGTCGCATATCGCATATGGCATATCGCTTCTTACTTGTCACCTGTCAGTTGCCACTTTTCACCATCAACTTTCCATTTTCCATTTTCCATTTTCCGTTTTCCGTTTTCTGTTTTCCACTTAACACGTATCACATAACACTCTTAACATTTGTCATTCTCAATGTACTGTTAGTTGATTTCCACTGGCTAAATGTTGTCAACAAACCGAAAATCAAATGAAAATGTCCATTAGCCATCCACTCAGGCACATATGTATACACATACATGCATACGTACATGCACACATACAGTTCGAAAGCTAACAGTAGTCGATAAAAAGCAACGCACACTTTTTATCGATAAGTGTATGTAAATATTGTTTTTATTGAAAAACAACAAAATCCTTTTGAACATTGCTAGCCTAACAAAAATGTACCATATACAGTACTCGTATGTACAATGATAAGCCGTGGTACATATTCAACTAAATGCAGTACATTTTGTTGTGTATGTATGTATCTTTAAAAGTACTTATAAATTTAATAAAATATTGTTCGAAATCCAAAAGAAATCCTATAACCTTAAAAAGGTTCGAGCATTAAATATAAAAAAATCGAAATTTTTAATTATTTAAAATGTTTCGTGTTATCATACATACAATAATTAAATTGCAGCAAGAGTATTTTAATTTTGGCTTTCATTGCTTCTATCATACATACATACATACATACATATATACATTGCCATATTTATCGAGCTCAGACATATATACATACACATATATAGTATGTATACATAAACCTATATGAATTTCAATAAATATCGCTAGAAATACATACTATCTGTATGTATGTATGTACTAATTTTATACATACATATATGTGTATGTATATGTATATATATATAATATAATAACAAGCTGTAACTGTTATATATATATAAGCAAAACAAAAAACAAAAAAAAAAACCAAATGAAAAAAAAAAAACACTTAAAAACATAAAAACAAACAAAAAAACATTAAAAAAAAGAGCATAAAATTGAGAATTAACATACTGCTTTTTGCATAGAAGTGTACCCTCATCCAATAACGCCGCTGCTACTTACCATTGGCCAACAAGCCCTATTTTGCCACCTATATCTAGTAGAACACCACATTTAGTGCCTGATACTCACATGCCATCAAATGGATCTGCAGTTAATAGCTACGCATCGTCCAACAAGTACGGCAGCTGAATATCAGAAAGAGAGCGCTCCAACTCCGTGATTAACATTGAGATGCTAACGATGAAACCAGCTAGAGCAACAACGTCTACATTAGCATCGGCAACAGCATCAGCATCCAAAACAGCATCCACATCCACATCCGCATCAGCATCAGCATCAGCATCTGCATCCAAATATACGTCAATACCAATACCCATGTCAAAATCCATGTCGCCAACATTGATGGAGACCGCATTGATGAGGCAGCGGTTGCATTCGCCATCGTTGTCCCTGGAACAGGAAGATCTCTTTGTAGTGAGCCAGCAGCAGCACCATCATTATCCGAATACGTATGCGCATACGCAATCATATCCGCACTATCGCAGCATCCCAGCAATACCCGAGGATGTTGAGTCCATGAACAATGCCAACGGTAATGGATCACCAGATAGAAATATGCAGCTGTCCACCAGCTTGGCATCGTATATGGGAAGGACAAGCATTACCAAGTCTGTGGCAATGGCAGCGAACATATCGATACCGATGACGGCACAAATCGATATCGATGACAAAACGAAAGCCATGACGACGATAACGATGACAGCAGCAACAACAACAACAACAGCAACAGCAACAACAACAACAACAGAGACGACGACATCGATTGCCTCAAAGAACACTAAGAATAAGTTTACCAGAAAAAGAGAACGTGTATGCAATAATAGTAGTAATAGTAGTAATAATACAAGTAATAGTAATATTAGTAATTCTACAAGTCTAGTTTCGAAATCGGCCTTTTGTAAATAAGCCTCTTCGAAATGAGAAACAAAAAGTCAAACGTTAGCATATACTTACCTACAAATAATTATTGTAATTATTGTATGTACAGATATCGGTGTATATACAGACGCATACATATACATACATATACAATACATAAGTGTGTATGCAACTATATATACACTTATATCTTCCAATATATGTACATATATACAAATGTGTATGTTTTTTTTTTTTCAATTAATTAAGCCTAGGATATTAATGATAATTGGTGTAAGAGCCAAAAAAAATAAAATAAAAGTAAAATAAATTAAATTAAATTCATTAAAGAATACAATACAAATAATTGAATGGAATTACATAGAATTTTACCAACCCAGTAAATCCTTTGATTGTTCGATTCTTGAAAGCCACTCCGAAAATTGTTATTCTAAACTTTAGGTTCTTCATTCCCAAAAATATCATTTTAAATGCTTAAAGCACATTTCCAATACCCAAACAGAACATCATGAAAATTCCTAAAATAAAAGAAAAACGCAAAATAAAATACTTTATAATAAATTTAATTAAAGTTTGTAAAACTGTTTTGGCTCAAGGTTTAAAATTCAAACAACGCCTTGATGTATGCTACACAAATATCAAAAAGAAAAATACCAAATCATGTCTGTCTGAGTGTACAGTATTGTCCGTTAAAAGATGAATTTTTGAAATGTTTCTATCAAAACTATTTATCTTTTCTATTCATTGTTTGTTTTGTTTTGGTTTTTCTTTCAATGTACCATCCAAAAAGGATTTAAAAATTATAAAAATAGTAATAACAAACATTAAAGATCTCGAATCGGCTCGCAGACTTTTGAATCCTTCATGATTCCCACATCCTTAAAGTATGTACATATGAATGTGTGTGCGTGTATGTGTATGCGTGCTTGGCAGTATTTTATTGCGTATACGTAACAAAATACAACAATTAATAATAGAATTAATTAATTGTTAAATGCATGACGAACATGATGAAAATGAGTCAAAAATTTATTAAATGATTGTTCCACATATGTACATACACATATGCATGCATACATACATACTACATACATACATACATACATACATACATACATACTTATTAGATCTGGCTTTAATGCAAACGACAACAAATTTAGTATAAAAACTTTATTAAAAATAAACTGAAAAAAAAAAAATATATATATATATATATATCTATATACATACATATATGTGTATATATAAATATATTAAAAGATATTAAAAACCAACTTAAAAACAAACCCTGTAAACCAAAACCAACAAATATAAACTCAATTAACAACCTGACTAGCTTTTGAGAGAGGTACGAGATATATAATAGAAAAAAAAATTTAAAAGAAAAATAAACTTAAAAAGAACAATTTTAATTGAATTTTGTAATATATATTTAAATAATGTAAAATTATATTAAAAAAAAAGAAAAAAAGCTAATTCAATTTATTATACAAATTAGTTGTAACAAAACACAAAAAACGAAAAAAAAACAACAACAAAACAAGAAAAAATACTCTTAAAAGTCGTAAATAGAAAATAAAATGTAAAACAAAATAAAATAAATTAAATTATAGTGTAGTTATAGAAGTGTGGCCGAGCTACGTAAGTTTTCTAAAAATTCTAAAAGGAAAAGCATAGACATACTATAAAGTATTAACTGAGAGCATCGAAGTTAATTTTTTTTTAATTAGGTAAATATAGTCAATAAGAAAATTAAAAGAATAGAAATAAAAAGAAAAAATATTATACTTAAAGATACGCATAACTACAAACAAATGCTTTTAGGCGAATCGCAAACGAAAACGAAAACGGAGGCAAAACAAACTGTTCAACAAGTTAAACAATTGAATTCCCCAATCGAATATGCCAAGTTGTCGCCGAAAAACCAGGGAACCAGAGAGCATCAAAACTAATCAATCCATAGTACTACGATTAGACTATTCAAAATTTAATTCATAGCTAGAGAAAAATGAAGAACTCTTCAATACTTCAATCACCCGCAACTCAAATCCTAATTCTAATTCCATTTATATTTCCATAAAATTTGAAATTCCCTTTAGTTGCAATATACTTAGTATGTACAGCTTGACAAAAGAAAAACAAAAGAAAAACAAAAATCAAAAAATCAAAATGATAAAAAGGAAGAAAGGAAATAAACAAAAGAAACAAAAATCAAAGGAACAAACCAACCTCTCTATTTAATTTGTGCTATGTTTATTTATCGAATATTCACAATAATTGCATTCAAAGTAAAAAGTATTAAGTTGGCTGCGCCCGATTATACTATTGTGAATTGCGGCCAATTTCACTTATGCATTGTACACGTACATACAATACATATACAAAAGTAGCAACTGTATGATTAAACATGCATACACACATACATACAATAAATACATGCATACATACAATACATACAATACATACATATGTTCTTTTATACATACAAACTTAGACAATATGAAGCCCAATTTATTGTATTGCATTGTCTGTAGGTTGGAAATGCTTATAGTACTTTAATTAGCAAATTTTCTTAAAATAAAACAAACAACCAAAAACAAACAAGCAAAGAAACGAAAACAAACGAAAAAAAACAACAAATATATTCTCAATTGCAGTAAGTACTCGTATATTCAATGGTTAATTCATCAATGATTAAAGAGCATAGCAACCAACAAACAAAGAGACAAACAAATAAATAAATAAATACCTAGAAAATATTTAACGAAATAAAAACGAAAACAAAAGCTAAACTAAAAAAACAAGAAGCCTAACGAAACGATGAAAATAAAAAGAAGAAAAGAAGCGATGAAGAAATCCTTTAAAAAAAAAATGTATACCTATTTATAATAACGAATATTTAAATTGAAATGAACGTTCAAGACTGCTGTCAAAATAGCTTTATCACGATAAAATCACATACACACAAACATGCATACATACATACATACATACTACAATACACACATAGAAAACGAACACCGTGGACAAGAAAGACGAACTCTAGAAAAAAGGAAATGCAAATCCAAATCGAAAAGAAAACGAAAACGAAAAGGAAAAGGAAAAGGAAACATATGTTATAAATGAGATATGAAATACGCCCAGCTTTAAGGTTATGTATGAAAAATGCATTATTTGGGTTTCAAAACTCCATCAAAACTACAACAGAACATGAGAAAACAAATATAAAAAACAAAAAACAAAAAACAAAAGAAAAACAACCAATTAAATTTCCCGTTTAAACTGGTTTCCTAAAACAATACCTTAAACCAAAACCAAAACTAAAACTGAAAAAAAAATACAAAAACTAAAAAACTAGAAAACTAAAACCAACAAAAAACAAAAAAACAAGCAAACAAATAAAAGAAACAACATTATAAAATTTAACCAAAAACTTTGATATAAGGGACCGAAATTTCAAGACAGGTCTTAATTATACACAAGTATATTGAAAGAAAAAAAAAAAAACGAAACAACTTAAACTAAAACAAAGAACAAAGAACAAAGAACAAGAAAATAAGGAAAAGAAAATCGTTTTACTGAAGCCTAAATAAACCAAATCTTTAACAATATTTACATTCATATTTACATATTTATACCATGGTTAACTGTACCGAATCGTACAATGTAATTGTACAATGTTCAGTTTGGCCCATTTGCACAGTGGGTTCATGGCGAGTGAAATATTCGTATGTACATATGTATGTACATATGTATGGTTTAGTATAGTATGTACTCGCACTTGCAAATAAACTTAGGATTAACGATCGGCATTCGTGTACACAGTTTCCTATTGAACTAGCCGAATAGAAATCAAAAATCAAATTAACAACGTAACGTAACAAATATTCAAAATCTTCAAATGAAACATTTTCGATATACGATTGCGTACAATTGTATGTTACAGTTCAAGATGTATGTGTGTGTGTGTGTGTGTGTGTGTACGTATGTATGTACATATTATACGATATATGCACATATCTGCGTATATATACTATTTTTCTTTTCCTCTCTCTCTCTCTCTCTCTCTCTTGCTCTCTCTCTCTCTTTCGCTGTCTTAGTAAAAGAAAAATAAAAAAGACAATTAAAGAATTTATTGTATATGATTTTTATAATTACATATACTATAATAATATTGTAGTAGCGCTGCACTGGACCCACTGTGCACAGTATTTTTATGTATGTATGTGTTCGTGTTAAGCATGTGTGTACGTACGATATATGTATGTATGTATATGCCATTTTAGTCTTGTGTTCCATATAAATTAAATATATTGTATGTGTGTATGTGTGTGTATTCTTCTCTACAGCCAAACATAAAGCACACGGGCTACTTCGAAAATCACAAAGTATGGCACAGCTTCAGTTAACAATTCGACAGAATTCTGTTTGAGAATACTACAGAAAAACAAAAACAACAACAGAAACAACAACAACAATAACAATAACAAAATCAAATCGACAGCCATAATGACAACAGCAACAACAACAACAACAGCAACAGCAACAACTACAGCAACAATTTTGGTAAATTTACAGTACACAGCCAACACTTAATAGAAAATCCGGCCTAAACGGAGGAAACATAGGAAAACTGCAACAAAAAAAATACCAAAAACAAAAAAAAAATACATATACATATTTATAAATAAGTAATGATAGAAAATTCCAAAATGAAACAATAAAACATGTACAGGCGGTCAGCAACAGCAACAACAACAAAACAACAAGAACAACAACAACAGCAACAATTAAAACAAAAACAAAACATACTAAGTACTTATATACTAAATATATATATATGTATATATATATATATATGCTAAATATATATACTAAAGAGATCAATATTTGACTTTACATGTATTATATGATAGAAATGTATTCAGTAGTTGAACGAAAGCCGAAGCAAAGACCAATTTATTAAGCATAACAAATTATGTTTAAACTATGAAACAATAAAAAGAAAAACAAAAACAAAAAACAAAAAACAAAAAACATATGCGAAACAATTTTTTATTAAATAAAAAATAATAATAATAACATAATATGAAAATAAAACTCATAAAAGTCACAAACGAAAGTTAAAAAATAATTTCAAAAAACATAAAAACCAAAAATTTAACTATTCTAAAACTTAAAAAACAAAAAACAAAAAAAAAAACTAAGTTAAATATTGAAAAACAAAAAGGAAGGTCATTGTAATTTAAAAAAAAGAGAAGTTTCTTAAAGAAATGAATGCTAAAAAATAAGAATACAATGAAATTTACAAACAATTCAGTGGTTAAAAAAAAAACAAAAACAAAAGAAATATGAAAAACAAAAAGAAATAGTTTATTTTTAATTAACGGTATTGTATATTTAAATTATGTAATATTGTTATCTTATCGAGGAACCGTGTTTTGCAAAAGCTTTAATATTTAGGGTGCCTACATTTGCTAAATTAGTATTGTATTTTACGATTAAATACCAAACACACAGAAATAGACGACGAAAATGAAAGCGATAATTGCATAATAAATTTTAAAATGTAGTCCTTAACAAAAAATAAAACAAACAAAATAAAAACCAAAAAACGCATTGAAAATACGTTATGTCAAAACATAAAAAAAACAACTAAAAACAAAAAAATTCCTAAAATACCATTCGCGTTTATTTCAAATGTACACACAAAATAAAATTTAAAAAATAAGAAAACCAAAAAAAAAACACAAGCAGAATGTAATAAAAGAACATAAACAATTACTAAATAAATAAATTTAAAAAAATTGAAAAACCAAAAACAAAAAACATTAAACAAAAAACCTAAAACAAAAACTAAAAACAAATATGTATTTGGGATATGAATTTTAAGAATGTTTATTAGACTTACGATTTGTTATTTTGTATACATATGTATGTAGCATAAACTGATCTGATTTTTTTTTTTTGCTCATTAAGCATTTACCTCATAAGGATTCCCACTATTTATAGCAAATTTACTATTACATAAATCAATTGATGTACTGTTATAATGTACACACCCTAAAGCAAACGAATAAAATGATTCAATGAAAATATGATACAACAACAACAACCACAAAACATATATACATACATACATACAAACATAAACCCATTTAACACAAATTACAAGATTACAACATCAAAACAACAAAACATCCAAACAGATGGGAAGAAAAATTAAGTAAAATTGTAAATTATTAATTAATGATGAAAAATTGAAAAATTTTAACATAATAAAGGGCTTTGTATGAAAAAAAAAAAACAAATCCATTGTATTTCTTTCTTTTCAGGATTTTCTAATAATTAGACTTCAATTTTCAGGGTTTGCTCTAATTTAAAAAATTTAACATAAGCGCATCGCATCAAGAAATAATTTTAAAAATTTATATGCCTATGATATGCGGTCGTGTCCGCCTCTTTGTCTATAAGATCCTTACAACCTGCTCAATAAAAGGATACGAATAAAACAATAAACATTTCTGAAAATTTTATTTAATAAAATAAAAATTTTAATAAAGAATTTTGAACTTTTGCTAATATACAATATATGTATGTATCATATTATTAGGTCGATAAAAACCATTTATTTATGCGCAATGTTGGGATTATCAATATCATAATTTTAAACCGCAATTGAAAATATAATATATGATGAGAATAAACAATTCAACTTTATATAATTGGGTAAGTAAAAAGTAAGTATAAACAATTTGAGGACACAGAGAGAGTAATAAAGATATAAGAGCTAAAGTTGGCATAACGCCCAAGTGTAATCGCCCAACAATCAACTCAAAAGCAAGTTATATATTTTAGATATTGTATAATAAATATTTGTTAACAATATTTAGAAAACTGCCAACTTATGTTATCTTGTCTATGTTTTTAAATTTCGAACTACAATAGATTTTGCAATTTATTTACGTATTTATTTGTTTATTTATTTTGTTTTTTCTTCGGCTTCTTAGAGAGTGATTTAGCATACAACTAAGCATATAATATTATATAATATACAATACATACAATACAAATATAAAGATATAATTAATCTCAATATACATATACCCAACAATTATCTACGACAGCACAGATTGAATAACTTTTGCCGGAACACGCCCATTTTGCTGGCTTCCGCCTCTGCAGCGCGTTTTGCAGCCAATTCGCTTTTGAATAAAAGCCAATCGCGTCGAGTTTCTGGATTGGCTGGTCCAAACTTTTCGCTGGGCCTCAACGAGGCCATAATTGTCTATAAAACGCGAAAGAAAGTTTAATATAAATTATTTTCTTTACTTTTATTTCCTGCATTCATATTAAAAATTGTTCAATTCTTTAACAATATTTAAGAAGAAACAAAATTGATTTTATTTTTAATCTGCAAGACACAAGTTTTTCGATTCAAAAGAAATTCTGATACCATTTTAATTTTCTCTTTTTTTTTGTTTGGTTATTTTGGCTTACCTTTATGACGCTACCCTGCCTGTGATGGCTCAGATACCACCAGCCCCAGAGTGGAAATTGTGCAGCTCCAATGGCAAAGATCAACCAGCCAGCAACTGAAATAATATTTTGAAATGATTATGTCATATTATATTATAGAGTCTGGGATAAGCATTAATCTCTCATACTCACCATTAGCAGGCATTGGGAATGGGATATTGCTGTACTTGATGGGCTCTATGGTGACCATTGAGTAGATGAATATCACAATCATCATAACCGGCGTAAAGAATCCCCAGCAAAGGCGCCAATAGATTGAGACACGTTTCTGACTCATGAATTCAATATCATCGCACAAGTTGTTGACACCTGCAGGGCATATATACGCGATTACAAAAAAAATAAAAAAAACAATCAAAAATCATCAAGATTCTTACCATATATCCACGCAATGCCAACTAGCTCAAAGATGGCCAAAAAGAAGACCACATAGGTGCCACCATAAAAGTCCACTAGCGTTAAGATCCATTGGCCACCCTGGGAAAGGGAAATTATTTAAAAAAAAAAAAAAATATTATATTTAAATTGTATATGTATATAGGATATACATGTATGTGTGTATAAATGAGAAACTAACCGGTGTTACATAGACCAAACCCATCAGGAAGCCACAAATGGAAGTTACCAGTGCTACCTTCCAGAACTTCCACGACTTAAATTGATCGCATATAATGGTCACAATTGTGCTCTGTAGGGCGACAATCGAACCGATTCCCAATACGAACAGCATGAAGAAGAAGAGAACGGAAAAAACCTGCGGCACCGCCTGAAATTTCGATATGGCATCCGGATATGATATAAATGCCAAGCCAGTGCCACTTCGCACAACTTCTCGAATGTTATCAATTTTAAGATTATACGCCAAATTTCCCAATATCGCAAATATTGTGATGCCGCCCAAAAGACTTGTCAGCGTATCCAACGTGGTGACAATCATTGCATCCCTAAACACAGATGTGATCAGATCAGGTGATCATAAAGTATGGCAAATGGGGAGCAGTCAGTCCTACCTGTAAATGCCATGATTGAAGCGATTGTAGGATGCAAACATGATGATAGGTCCCGAGCCAACAGCCAAGGAGAAGAAACATTGTACAACCGCCTCCTTCCAGACGGTGGGATTGAGCAGCTCCTTCCATTGGGGCTCCAAAAAGAATATGATACCATCGACAGCACCCTCCAGGGTAACAGCTCTACCCAATAAAACGAATAGCACCACATAGGGGAACAGGGCCAAGAAGTATGCCGCCTTGCCGGAGCTCTTAACGCCTCGCATTATAACCAAAAAGATGCAAACCCACGAAACGAACAGGGCGATGGTCAACTTCCAATCGGGTGTACCAACGCCATCGGATATATCGGTCTTCTCTTTGATAACCACATTGCTGTGAATCAATTAATTAATTATGTGTATGTGTATGAGTATGTATATTTATATATGTAAGAGTATGTACGAGTAGATCAATTTCACTTACAGAAAATAAAGCTCCGAACTGCTTTGCAATTGATTGGAATCGGATGTGCTTTTGACCATTTTTGTTACCATGGATGTGGCATTGGCCAGCAATGTTTCAGCGCTTTCCTCGGGCCTGGAGTTAACACAATATAGCCAATCGTCCCGGCAATAGGACCATGGCAATTCGGCTCGAAATGATACGAAGAGGTAATAAAGTGTCAGGGCTAAAAGTGAGGAATAGTAGGAAATAATGCAAATCGTGCCAAATGCCTGGCCATAGCCAACACCGAGAAATGATGGGCATATTGACCATATCTTTACAGTGCCCTGGCTGGTAAATTGGCCCACAATCATCTCCAGATAATACATAGGCTTGCCTAAGCACACAATTAAATAATTAAAAAATTAATTAATTAAAAATATATTTAATTATATTTACCGATCAGAAATAGAACAATTATATATGGTATTAGAAATGCGCCGCCTCCGTTCTCGTATGCCGTGAATGGAAATCGCCAGACATTGCCCAATCCCACAGATACCGAGATGCAGGACATGAGAAACTCCAAGCCATTTGACCAATTGGTTCGCTCATTATTCGATTTTTGTGCCTCCTTCTCGTTAGCCTAATCGGGAAATATGTATATTAAACTCAGTCAGTTTGTATGTATATGTATATGGTATACTACAATAATTCACAGACTCCAAAATGAATAAGACTAACAAAACAAAAACGTTATAAACTATTGTAAGCGGAAATTGTTATTAAGGCAACAGCAGTGTATTGTATATGAGTTATACCGAAAACTATTCGTCAGTTGCAAATAAATTAATCACTTAACTATGTATATGTATGTGTGTGTGTGTTAGATATCGTATCTAGATACAAACTGCAGAAACTATAAACAAATTGTATTGAATTAGATAAGCAACTGCAAGCCGTGTGATACGAGTACTTTATACCCAAATAATCTAAAGTCATTAAATGAACACACACACAGACACACACACAAACACCAATACATAGACACTTTTTACAATATTTTAGCGAGTAAATCGCTGTTCAATAAATGACAAAATTGATTTTGCCGAATTTGATAAGATTGTTAACAATTAAAATAAATATGAATTGGAAAAGCGCGTGGCTTTTAAAGGTGAATGATAAGAAAACAATTTTTCAATGTAATCAACTGAAACTTGGCTTTAACTTAAATCTTGCAGTTGGATTGGTAGGGGAAGGGGCGGGGGGAAAACAGACAGAAAATGGCAAAATACATTACATTTACATTGGCAAATGTGTTTCAAATCAAAATCTGTGACCAAAACCAAGTAATTGCTTAGCACTTAATTTGAATAATACACGGCAGGTATTCACATTCACATTCGCAATCGTATTCATATTCAAATTCACACACTCAAAAAATGTGACAAACCCTTGTGGGGTATGAGCAATTGAAATCTACCCTATAATTTAATTTTAACAATTAAATGAAGAACAAAATGAAGAATTACAGTAATTAAAATTACAAATAAATAATTATTGTGCAATGCCCAATGCAATGCCGTCACTAAATACAGGGTATACTGGGAATGCACATTACGATGCCCATTGATAATATTTGCAGTTGTTTTAACACATTTGCATTACATAAATCCATAAAACAAGTTAATGAATCAAGCTCAAGCCGGGGAAACAGTTTCGTTCTGGTAAATGCACTTTTAATAGTTGGTTTATATTGTCTGATCATATCAGTATATGCATACGTATGTATGTACGTATGTGCATATTTACCACATTGTTTCTAATAAGAAGCCCTATTAAAATGTATGTATCATTCGTTATTATCATTAACATTATTATTAAAATAAAAATTATTGTTTAAACAGCTTTTCGCTAACCTCTACAAATATGTGTGTGTATTTCCCCAACAGATGTATTCAAATACCATATACTCTGAGTGTATTCACATCATCAATTTAGCTATTTGTATATACCATACATATGCATGTAAATATGTACAATATTTATAAACTCACGACACGACAAAACATTTCAAAAGATTCTTAAGAAAATATTTTATTACAGTTGAAAGTACAATCTAAAGGCCTTTCAACTTGTATTTTGTTTTTTTTTTTTTTTTTGTTATTATTGTCTTATTTAGTCACGTTAAGAAGACAACACGTGCCGCAGGAATCACTCTATTGCAATATCTTGTATATGGTCTACAAATATTATACTCATATGTATGTACATAGTACTGTATATGTATGTGCATATAGTCAAAATCTCAACGACCTACTCAGATAACATTATACTAACATAACATATAGACTGTGATTGTATGTATGTATTTCCAATCGAAAAGATTGCTATAATTGGCATTTATAAAACACTCGACGATCTCTCCCAGATATAATATAATATATACATATAATATATAATATTATATACAATTTAATAAATTAGTAACTATGCACAATAATCAAAAGCAGAAGTACAGTACGCTCTAACGAATGTTTAATTAAAAAATATTGTATATGAAAAAAATAAACAAATTAAAAATAAAATACAATATTATTAATAATCATTGTCTCACTTGACGACCGCTACTATGTTCAATAAATATTAATGATTTATTAATGTACATCAAATATACGATGCCATTAGTGCATACATACATGCATACATACATGAATCACTAAATTACAAAAGCCTTTTTTCATACCCTTACATAAAGAATTTATTTTACAATAATTTTGAGACATATTTATTACCACTATTAGGTTACTCCGAATCGAACTGGACATGTCTATCTGTCTGTCTGTTTGTCCATCTACCATATATAAAAATGAGACACTACAAGATCTAGAATTATAATTGTAGAATCGAATCTTTAGCAGATTAAAGATATACTTTCGACATATTTTTCTATATTTTCCCCAATATTTTTTTTATTTTTTAATTTATTCAGAAATTCAATTTAAAAACCATTTTTTTCCAGACTTAACGCAAATGTAGAAATAGTTTTACTATAAATATTTCAAAAAGTATAATTACACTATTTTACAAGTAGTATATACCATAGTCCAAAATATTTAAAATTAATATTAATATTAAAAAAAAAAAGTATTGTAGAAAATTTAGTACAAGTATTGCACTAAAACAGAGTAAAATTTTTAGTATGATTAGCATAACCTTAAATTTGAATATATTTATGTAAGTATATATATATGTGTATGTACATGTGTGTGTAAGTAAGTACGTAAGTATATAGATATGCATGTATATACAATTGGCATGTGTTTTGAATCCAGCCATACATTGCACAATTTAACGGGCAAGCTCAGTACAATTTAAAACACTTTTTAATTATCGAAATGTACAAATACTTAACGAGTAAAAGTTAATAACTTTATGTAAACTTTTTGCCATGAAATCGCAGTTTGTCAACTTGTCAAAAATAATACAAAAAAAAAGGAAAATAATAGTGCAGCTTTTGTTCGTTTTGACATTTTGTGTTCAGATCTCAAAATTGTTCGGAAATTGTTGCATTTCGTTATTGTACAATGCAGATTATTTAACGTTTTGTTTCCGCTATTTTATTATTCTGTTTTTTGTTCTTTGTTTTTGTTAAACTTTTTTTGTTGTTTTTTTTTCTTTTTTTTTTTGTGTTTTAAGCGTAGATAAGTTTCTTGGTTTTTCGGAAAAGTCAATTTAACAAGGGCCCCCCATAAACGAACTCTGTAGAAGACATTTACTTTATGGGATTGCGTTATAATTTGTGGACTGCTTTGTCGGTCGCTCGCTGGTGGAACAAATAAACCAGCCAGCCAACCAACCAACCAACCAGCCAGCCAGCCAGCTAGCCCGGTTAATGATCATGATGCTATATAAATTCATAAAAGTCGATTAGACTGGCGGCCATTAATCGCTGTATTCCTACGGCAGAAAGCATATCAAAATATCAGTTATACAAAATGTAAGGTAAGGTAACCCAAATTCCAAGTAAGATATCAACTGCTTACTACTTACATACATACGTATGTGTATGTGTGTGTGTGTGTATGTGTATGTTCATACATATGTAATAGCTCCTCTAATCAAATATTAACTATATATACCAATCTACGACTGACGATGAATAACTTTAGGCCAAATTCTAATTCTCCAATATTATAATTGTTATTATCATTATTATTAATATTATTATTTTTTTAAATTATTATTATTATTATCCATTAAAAATGATGACTTACATCTTCCGTTTTGTTGTTGTCAGTGTTGGTCTCATTAAAATTATGATTATCGCTATTAGTATTGGTATTGGCATCATTATTAATTATATTATTATTATTATTATTATTATTATTGGTAGTTGCATTTGCGTTTGCATTGCCATTGGCACCATTTTGTTGCGCTGTCTTTAATTCCATATTGAAATCCAATGAACGCCCAAACAATTAAGTTCGTTATTATAAATAATTTTTCCTTTTGTTTTTTGTTTATTTATTTTTAATTGCAATTCAATTTGTATGCACCAATGCACAATAAATTTAAATGATTTGAAAAAAAAAAAAACAAAACAAAACAAAAATAACACAAAAACAAATAGTTAATTAACAACAAATTAAGAGAGTTAACAATATGGAATTTAATGTCAAATATTGCAAGAGACACGAAATAAATAGTTCATTTAAGTAACTGAATAAACAAATAAAATCACACCAACAACAACAGCAACAATAACAAAAAAATAAATACTTTCAAATTGTAACGTTCGAATTTGCAAGTCGCGTTTCTATGCGATGCGATGAATGCCACGGTTAAAACTGACGAAGCGTCAAGCTTTGAACGCTTTAAGAACCTCTAACTAGACGCAGCGAGCATGGTACAGGTAAAAACAAAAAAAAAAAACAAAAAAAAATAAATAACAGATAGAGAGCGACAGGTGTTGTTACCTTTGCAAGTGGGGGTGGCGATAGGGGAGGTGGGGGTAGCCGCTCGTAAGTGTACGAAACAAATGGATAAAAATACTATAACAATACTATAACAAAAACAAAAGCAAGAGCAAAAAAAAAATATATATATATATGAATTTATATTTAATCACTCGCCAACACCTTTTCTATGCATCCGAAAAGATGTTTCTGGATAGCGGGGAGGGGGCGGGTGTGCCGAGCTTTTGGGGTTGTGGAGTTGGATTTCGGCTACGGGCTCGGGTTCGGGCTCGGGCTCGGGTTCAGGTGGTGAATACAAGCTTCGTGTGCTGATCGTGTCGACACGATCGCTTTAGACGGAAATGCAAAGCGAAAACTTCCATTGCGTAGGGCCTGGATAAAGATGTGATGAGTGCGAGAGAGAAAGACTGCACGCGGGTAGTTCTATAATAATATTAATGATTTTTAATTTAAATTATTTTTAAATATAAATAATAAACAGTAATACCTAGATTTTATTTTATTTACCACTTAGCGAAAACATTTAATGACTATACATAAAAAAATAAAAATAATTATTAAATTATAAGACCATAATAAAATGTTTAAATATTCTATGCACTTGTTAAGTTATATCGATTCAATTTACATTTAACATATTTTATAATTTATATTTATATGAAATATTTTATTGTACAAAAATAATAAATTGTATTATAATTAGAATATAATTTAATTAAATATTATTCATCAGGTACAATTAATAGCAAAGAAAAAGTTATTGTAATTTAAAGACTCAATTCATTATTATGAATGATTTGGAGAAAATTAATAAATAGCAATCATAAAATGTCATTACAATATAAACTTTTATTTTTTATTTATTGATTTTGTTATTAACTAAAACAGTCAACGAGTTTAAAATTGAAATTAATTTTCAATTACTTTGTAATTTATTTAAGTACAATATTTAATGTTATGTAATATAGATATTGTGCACATTTCAGTTAACAAAATAATTACACAATAGTAAATTCCCAGACATAATTAGCAAGTAATCGTATGTACAGCATTTGGAATGTCACTTCCTGGTCAATTGACTATATTCTAGTATATATATACACACAGACATATAGAAAGAAGTAAACTCGTAAATCGAGTTCTTCAAATAGTTCCCAATAGCCAATAGCCAATGGCCAGGCCAATAGCCAGGCCAATGCAATAAAAGTTCACAAAGAAAAAGTACCTCTGGCCTAGCTGTAATTAACATTTAAAAGAAACCGATATGAACATGTTATATGTATGTATCTAAATGTATATGTATATGTATATATGCACACACATGTATATGTATATACATACAAGTATATTGAAATTGACCGACAAACGGGACTTGACCAGTCCAAAATTTTTGCCAATATCATCGTTTCTTATTGTTCCAAAGTTTCTGAAAATTTCGGTACGGCGTAATGCGTCAGAGAATTACGTTCAAAAGCGCGCATATAAGTCCATATAAAGTCAATATTTTTATGGATGTTGGTATTATAAATGTATTACTGATAAATGTGATAAGTCTTTAATTCCGTTCATTTATATGCTTCATATAAATGCTTCATTTTTCAACATTACTAATCGGTTGGTTTTTTCTCAAATATTAATAACAATTTACGGAAATGCAATTTGGGTTTTTTTTTTTAATATTTCCAATGATATCCAATACTTACTGTGAATCGGTTTATATACTTTACTTTTTTTTAAAGCTATAAACTTAGAAGAAATCAATCTAAAAATAATTGCAGTGTTGTTTTGTGATTTTTCAATAGTTTTATTTTAATATAGTTGCTTTAATTTCATATATTTAGTTAATAGCTAAATTTGTAAATTATTTTTCACTTGAATGTGCCTATAAATTATTTATGCTTATCTTAAAGAACGTAAATTAAAATTTAAAAAAAAATTATATATATATATATATATATAAATATATATTTAAACGAAAACTAGAAATTAAATTCAATTTTAATATGTGCTCTACATCATGTGTTTATTCATTTATGCATATTAGATTATTAAATCAAATTAATCAGTTATCAACAATTGTACAAGTGAACAATATACATCGAGAAAATAAAACACAAAAAAAAAACGCTGACAACTGTCATAAAATTATAATAATAATGATAATAATAAGGTAATATTAAGATAATAATAATAATTAATAATAATAATAAGAATAATGATAATGATAATAATAATGTAATTTATATGCTACATAATATTGGTATTGCTATAAAATAAGTAATATATTTTAAAAAGCAGACAATGAAAACAACAACAGCGCCGCACTCTTTACATTTCTACAAAATTTGCACTAAATTTGTTTATAAATTATGCTTTTTAACGAGTATATCGCTTATGAAGACGCACTAATTACATTGCAAAAGTAAATGAAAATGTATGAAAAAAAAAATTAATATGATAAAATAAAAAGAAAAACTAAAAACAAATTTAAAAAAAACACAATAATATTAACTTGGTATAAGAAAATAAATGTCTATGTATATGTTAGTGTATGTATGCATATAGAATTAACAACACTTGTACGATTATTATTTAAATAAAATTAATTCATTTTAGCCTTTTGGGGGTTTTGTTTTTTAGTTTTTCCTCGTTTGTTTTTTCGTTTTTGTAACATAAATCATAAGAATAAAAATAAATATACTATATCGCATGTGGGTACATTTTGGATGCATATCGATATATTGTACGATACACGACATACTACATATATATAACGCTTATTATACAAAAAAAAAAGAAAAAAGAAAAAATAAAATTATAAAATTAAAAATAAACGACTAAAACGTAATTTCTTCTTTTTTTTTTTTTGTTTAGGTTTTTTTGTTTTTGCCTTAGGAGACACAACATATTCAACTATTCCTCTCTCAGTCTCTCTTATTTATTCTTTTGCGATCTATGCTCATAAACTTTTATAATTTGTTTTCTCTTTGTGTTTATGATAGACATGAAAGATTTCAGAGGGTTCGTTTTGTTGTTGCTTCAAATATAGATATACAAAAGGCAATTTTTTATAATTATTTTGAATTTTTTTTTATATTTATTTATTTTTCTATTTTTTTTTAGTATTTGCATTTTTTTAAGTTTCTGTTTTTTTTTTGTGTTTTTTTGTCATTAAACTCTGTCTGTGACCCTGCGCAGAGGGCAGAGTAAAATATTTTTATTTTGTTTTATGTTTTTTTTTTAGCAATTGGTTTCTATTATAACATATAGCCTATGTATGTATAATGCTTAAATGTAAACAATTATTGTTGTTGGCTGTGTCGAAATTGCTTTTTTGTTGTTGTTGTTGTTGTTGTTGATATAATAATTATTGTTATTATTGTTGTTGTTGTTGCTGCTGTTATTGTTTATAAGTTTTATGTTTATTGTATTTACATGTTTTGCCTGAATTTGTAGATGCATTTAAGTTTTAACAAATGGCACACACAAATAATGATTGATCAAGCAGAGCGCAATACAGAAAATTTATACTTGAGGTTTTTTCCAAATTGTTTCAGACAATTTATATGGATATTCCTATATAAGAGCCTATTATACATAACATATCCATAGATTGTGCAACTGTTTGTTTGCCTTTTTTGTTTGTTTAAAATAACAATTATATAATTTTCATAGTCGTCCTTTCTTTGTAGTTTTGTTGTTTTCATTTATATTTAATACGTATTCTTGTACTTGTATAGATTTTGAGTGCCAAATAGTTATTAAAGTAAAAAAAAAAAAATAATAAAAGAGAATGCAATGAGACGTTTGCGTTATAAATAAATATAAATTATAAGTCAATCTCAAGTTTAGTTGTGTACAAATTCTGTGACCGTTGTGTTTTTGTTTTTCACTTTTTGAGTTTTTTTTCGGAAAATAAAAAAGGACTTTTGATGACATGTTGCCGTGATTTAAATATATTAGCATTATATATATATATTTATTTATATATACATATATTTTTTTCATAATCAAAAGTTAAAAAAAATCCGAAAAACGAACTATTTACACTAAGTTTTACTACTTATTAACTGAGTATGGTAATATCTAAGCGTTTCTTCGTTCGATTCTTTTTCTTTTTTTTTATTGTTTTTATTTTGTGTGTGCCTCAACGTAATTGCCGAGAATTGTTTTTTAATTTATATATTTTTGTTATATATAGTGCAAAATCCTTAACTTATTCAGCTGACCAGCTCAGCCGTCTAGTCCCCCCTTAGGAATATACACAATGTATCTATTCAATAGTTTAGTTAATCAGTTAGTTAGTCAGTTGCCTATGCGGAGTAGAGATCGATTATGGATCTCAACAAACAAATTCAAGGCATACAACAAAATTGCTTTCTCAATTTTGTATTGATGTGTATGGGTGTGTGTGTGTGTGTGTGTGTATGTGTGTGTGTATATTGTTATATTGTATTGTTTTTTCTTTTTTTATATTTATATTTATTTATATAAATACGGCTCTAGGCTCAGTCGCGTTCTACAACGTATTTATCCATTTTGTTGGCATCTTGTTTTCTTGTTTGGGTTTCAAGCTTTAAGCTATATACTCTTGTTGTAGTCTTTTTTTTGTTGTTTTTTTTTATTTTTTTGTATTTGTTTTTGTTTTTGTTCATATACGCTATTTAGTCGCTCTCCACCCACTTAGCGAGATTTCTAGCGACTAATTCCTTATTGACAAAAATTATTTTCTGCAACAGAAAAAAAAGTAAATATGCGTTAATAAAGTTATTTATATACTTTTCAGATAAAGATAAGTATTCATTTGTCATTTAAAACAAAAGCAAATAAAAAATATTGGAAAATACAAAGCTTCACCTTCTTATTAAATATATGTAATACGTTTTAATTGCATAATTCAAAATAAGTATGTATATTACTTACATTTGGAGCTAGAGTTGCAAATAAATAGATTTCTGGTAAGTTATGGCTATTATAGCCGGCGACTTGCGCTTGCAAAACAATGCCTTTGGTCAATTTATTAAGGATATCTGCCGCAGCCGGCGCCCAAGTTTCGTCTATTATAAAAAAAAAAGAGAAAATACAGCAACAAGTAATGAGTAAATGGTAAGTAATAACGCGGAATTTGTGACAAATACTTACCGATTGGCTCAATGTTGGACAGTACACATTCGGTTGCCTGGAAGGGCAGTACCATAAAGTCTGTACGAATTTGACGCAACTCATTAAAGCTAACATTCATATAGCCACCAAAGTCTAAGAATTTGACCAGACAACGTTCCTCATCCTCGGCATCGTTATCGATAATTTGTACACGATACCACACCCCATTGATGGGCATTACACAGACGGCGCTTATCTCAATGCCTGGCAACATGGGCGTATCCACATTGGTATAGCTGTCGTACATGCCCTTTTGCAGGACATGAAGCGATGGATGCGATGGATGCAGCGGATGCTGAACAAACACCTGACCACCAGAGAGCACAGCGCTAATCACCACATCATTGTTAATGCCCTCGATCAGTTTAAGCTGTAAATTTTATAAATAATTTTTACTTGTTGCCATCACATTTGGGAAAATTAATGAAACAATCTTGAGAAACAATACAAAATAAAATGTCCTGGCTGCTTATGCAAAAACACATTTAACCATGTCACATATACATCATGTGCCATATACTATATACACAGACAGATACAGTGATCATTTTACTGGGGGGAACAAGTTTAACTCACTTGTAAATTATGGAGGCTTTCGGTTGAAAGAGGAACAACAGTTTGAGGAAGCGCATAATGGATCCGCTGCATTGTAAAATTCGGATAACGTTTAACTGGCAGGCGCTGGCGAATCATGTTTAGGGCAGCATCAATCTCGGTTTCTGTACCCTCAATGGAACAAATGCGCAATTTACCAGCCGAATATTTTGGTTTGCTCAGTCCGATTTCAACCAATGTTTTGGCTTTAATTTGACTAATAAACGTACGCTTGCGTCCATATAGCTGACCAACCAAACTATTTGGAAAATAGAATTCATATGTAGTTTTAATGCGTGTTGTTGCCTCTGAGCGTGGCAAACTTGATCCTTTGCCGGAATCACCGGATTGTACGCTGCATATGCTAAGTGATGGACTGGCCGCATCTACGTTACGCTTTTGATTGCCATTGGCGGCATCTGTGACAGAATCAGCATCCTTTGAAACTATTGTCTGCTCAACAACCGAGTTATTCTCCCCAGTCTGTTTGACCTCTTTGACTGCAGCAGCAGCAGCAGTAGCATTTTCATTATCAGACTCAGTTTGTTGTATTTCTGTCTTTATCTGATCAACAACAATGGGTGTTGATGTTTCTGTTGATTGAGCATCATTTGCCTTAGACGAATTACTGGGCTCACAGTTGTTATTCTGCTCACATTCTTGTTTGGTATATTTACTTTCCAAAAACGAATTCTCTGGTGATATTTTGGGTGTACGCGATGCCTTAATGACCACTGGTTCCTTGGTCTTCGGATTGATCTTTCTATTGTAAAACAAAGCACGATTATTGACTGAATCCGGCAAATCTCGGGGAGATGATAAATTCTCAAAGTCTTCATCAATGGAGCACAGTTTCTTATGTTCCGCATCCTGTATCTTTGACTTTAACATTTCCGAATCAATTTGCTGTTGATGTTTGCCTGGTGATGCACGTCCATTACTCTGTATTGTGATCGGTGCTGATTTACCATATAACATTGCATTTGGGCTGTCATTCTTGTCATCTCCAGTGTTAAGTGATCCACCACCACCACCACCGACACCTCCAGCACCGACGCTGATGTTCATAGATTTGGTCACTATTCCGGTACCTTTACCGGTAGGAAGCTTGCCATTAATGAACTGTATACCGTTTACTTTGCGCTGTGTCATCTGTGCATCAATTGTATCTTTAGCTGGCTCTCCATTGGCAGCGGCTATAGTATCATCATCGCTTTCATCTAAACGATTTTTATTTCTACGCCGAAACCAAAAGACGCCGAGTATAAATGCTACACCGGGCAGTGACAGATAGAGTAATGGACGACCGGATACCATTTTCGCTGAATATTGAATAATCTGCAAATATACATTTAAAAAACAAAACAAAAAACAATATTTTAATTAAATTGTATTCAAAAATCACAATTTTAAATCGTATCGTTACAAAATTTAGCCAGCTGGGTATATAAAACATTTAAGAATGTGCGGCATAAAGAACAAGTGGAAAATGTGTTCTCTCAAGAGACCAAAGCAGGAGCATGTGCCTCTCATCAAAAATTAATAATTGTTAAATTTATATGCGACACAATTACACACAAGTTTATCAAATCTTTTAACATTTCGGTCGGTTGTTAGTTTATCAAGTGTTAATGAAATGTTCCTTCTTTTCTTGTTTTTCTTTTCGATTCTGGAAGAACGATGGCATTATATATAGGCATGTAATACATGCATACATACATACATTCATACATACACGTACGCATATATATAAATGTATATCGTGTATGTAATTTAAGAGATTTGCTTTTTATAAATGTTGCAGAAATTCAGTTTGTTTTGCTGACGGCCATCACGAGACCCATTTTGGCATCTACACATTTTTGTGTGTGCGAGTGTGTACGAATGTGAATGTGACTTCAGTGTGTGTGTGTGTGTGTGTATGTGTATGTGTGTGTGTGTGTATGTGACTGCGTATTTATAGCAACAATACATAATTATAGAAAATCATTCGAATAACAAATAAGGTGCAAAGCAAAAGCAGAATGCCACGCGGAAGCTAGTTACCAAATGAGAGCGAAAGGGAGACACACACAGAAAGAAAAAGAGAGCGAATGCGAGAGCTACAGAAAGAGAGAGCAAGCAAGCACAGATCAAATGGAGTGTGAAAGAGTGGGCATGCGTCTTTCTCTCCTGCGCATGCGCTAAATGTTAAAAGTGTAAATAAGAAAAGGCCGCAATAAAAAATAACAAAAACAAAAACAATAACAAAAAGAGATTGTCTTTAACACGTCCAAATTTCTATACCCTAACAATTCATTAATGTTACAAAATAAATATATATATGTTAATTACTGCGCTAAACCTGCAATAATATTAAAAACAAAACAAAAATAAATAGAATATGAAATTAACCACAAATACAACTCCATATTTTTTTTATTCTTTTCTATTAAAGGTATAGAATATACACAAGAATAATAATCTAATAGCTAATAAAAAATAAAAAGTAATATATTCATTATAAATATATATGTATATATCTATATATATATATTGAATTTATAGAATCAAAGATGATATTTATTTGTGCGTGTCATCACAAATTTATAATACCATTCGCAAGGGTATAATACAACAACACCAACAGCTTTTCGCCAAGAATAAGAACAAGAGAAATATATATATATTTATATATATATATATATATATATATATAAAATAACAACAAAAAGAATCGTTACGCTTACGGCAATTGTTATGAAATCATTACAAAACAAACGTAACTAAAACTAAAATTAATAATAATATAAAAATTATCAACAAACTAACAAAAACACAAACACTATTAATATTAATAATAGCAATAAATTGATAAAAAAGTTTAAAATTTTTGATTCACCTTCAAATAACGCGCGCACTGTGCGCCGAAATACACTAACTACGGAATTTTCCACACAAAAAAAAAAAGCGAAAAGCCGAAAAAATATACACAAAAAAAAAGTATGTTCGTTGTTGACAGGATAAGAAAAACTAAATACAATGTCGTTTTAATTTTTGTTTTTCTTTTTTTTTTTAAATTTCGTTTGCTACTTTGTTTTTACAGTTTATACAGGTTTTTTCTCTCTTTCTCTTTCTTTTCCAAATTATTAATTTATTCGATTTTTAACGCGGCAAAAATTTATGCCGGTTCAGAAGAAAACAAAAAACAAAAACAAATTCAAACAATTTAAGCTTGTTTTTTGTTCGTCGTGCGTATCTCCGCGTTACGATGATAGCGCCTCGATATACAAAGGGAAACTATCCGAAAGCATCTTTTATTTTTATTTATTTTATTTTATTTTCTTTTGTGTGTGTGTATGTGTATGTGTATGTGAATGGGCATACATGTGTGTGTGTAAGTGTGTGTGTGTGTGTATGTGTACTTGCCTCCCCCAAAAAGATCCAAGATTGAAGTGAACGGGTTGTGCAATTTCTTTTGCCATTTTCTTTCGGCTAGTTGTCAATTGTTGCCAATTCATTCACATTCGCAACCCAACCACCCACCTCCAAGCCATGCAATTATGTATACACATACATACATACATACATACATACATATTGCCAACAGCCTCAGTAGTATGCTATCAGAACCCATTTTTATTTACTTATCGTATAGAATATAATATGATTTGGACAAAAGAGACGAGTATTCAATCACAAAACCATAAGCAATAATTCTAGAATTAAAACAAATAATCGACTGGGGGATACCCTGTTGTTTGGGTGTGGAATATCAGTAAACGAACAAACAATAATGCACATGGCCACAATGAGTCGACTTTCGTTACCAATCAATAATACAAATCGCATATTTATAAAAAGATTGTCATAAATCAAATTATGCGATTTTTATAGATAATCGTGCTTTATCATGATTTATATGATTAAAAGATTTGATTATGATTATCAAGTTTACATTGCAAATTAAACCTGACAAATTTCTTTCCTTTTGCAAATAGTTGACAACGTAGTGAAATATATAATATAATTTTTTAAGAATTTTTCAAGACTCATCCTAATAAATGTTGCTTACAGGATGCAATAATAGCCGGTTTTATTTTTTAGCTTGTTCTTAAGGAAATCTGTTGCCATATTCTTAGTTTGCTGTTTATAAGTTGGCCTACATTCACTTATGGATGATATATTCTTGTACATATGTACATACTAGATGTATGTAGTATGTGTATATATGTATATAAATGTATGAATGTCTTTTCCCGTCACCCACAATCCAACCGTCTGTCGATAAGCCCTAATCACAACACAAAGGTCGCCACTTTGGGCCAGCGCTATAAAACATTGTATTATGATGATAATGATGTTAATGATCATCTCGATACAAGCTGTGACGTCAATAACCAGATGTGCTTAAAAAAAAAACAGTTAATTTGAATTTTGTCTACTGTGCATTACAGGGTTGCCATCTTCATCAATTGAAATTAAATTACAAGAATAGAACAGTGGTTCAAAGAAAACACAAAATATCAATCAACATACATATGTATGTATATACAGGCATACATACTTGTCTGTATGTACATAAGTATGTACATACAAACATACATGTTTGCGATTGTGCGTGTCAGCAAACATATTTGACACTTGGCGCTTGACTTTGAACTTGCCACATTGCAACGTTGTCTTATGGCGGCAATGTTTTTGTCAATTTTCCATTATACATACATACATATATACATACATATAAATGTGAAAAAAAAAGTCGCTTATGAATACATACACCTGCAAATGTACACACATGTATACTTATGCTTAGATAATCAAATAAATTATATTGCGTATATATTGCACACATAAACTGAGATTTAACAATTTTGAACTCTTGGTAAACTTGTCCTCCTAATTTTTAGAATATTTAATTTTGTATTTTAAAAAACCATATATGTATATTTTGTATATAGTACATATATTTTAATTGAAGAAGAATTTTAATTGAATTTCCGAATTTAAAAATATCGTAGGTCGGTATTGAATTATAAACTTTCAAAACACACACAAAATATATGTTCAAACATACAAACAAACATACATGTGGTGTATGCGTATAACACATTTTTGTAAGCAATGCTCAAATCCAAGGCCTACGAATTCAATTTAAAATGTTATCAAACAGAAAAAAGAAAACCAAAAACTAAAAACAAAAACAAAAACAAAATAAATTCAAAGGGCGCCACAATGCGTTAGCAAATACGAGCAATACGAAAGATAGAGATAAGTGAACAAAGACAGAAAGGGAGAATAATTTACTGTTTATTTTTTTAATAAAACACGCAGTATAAAAAACAACCAGGTGCAACGCACATTACTCACACATACATAGATCTGTTTATTTTGTTTTTGTTTTTGCTTTTGTATTTGTTTTTGTTTTTCTACTCTATAAGTAAATTCGCTATAATCTTGACAACGTGGTTGCCGATCACATGCATATAAATGTATGTATGCATGTAAATACATACGTATGTATATACATACATGTATTTGATTCGTCGGCATTTTTTTACATATGTATACATACATATATATATATATGTGCATAAGATGGCGTGTATATTTGTATGTTTACGCATTTTATACATATGCATGTATGTATTTATTGTATAATTGCAAAGAGTTCGGAATATTGGGGTTTCCATTTAATATTTTTCCTTCTTTTTTAATATTTCCCCCTTTTATCCGCTTATGAGTGTCTTCTTTTGCTTTTGTTTTGTCTTCTTTTTATATGCTCTTACAGTTAAATATGTATTATATTTCATCAATTCATGTGTGACATTTACATACACATTTGTGTGTATGTGCATACTTATGGAAGTCTATTGGAGAACGAGTTGGGTCGGAACAAAATTAAATTTTTAAACATAATTTGTATGCAAATATGAACATACATGCACGACATATATTATGTATATATATTTTATATGTATAAACAACATACATATGCAGCTTTCCGTGTTGGCTTTAATTTAAAAAAAAAAGAGTATACTTGGTTCTGTACGCCAAAGTATCCTCTCGCTTTATTATTTTATTAAATTATTGGGCTTGTTATTTTACCTCATCGGTAGCAAAAATATTTAACAATTGATTGAATGTGTAGTGAAAGCTGTCAAACATCAAACCAAAATTAAACGCAATCTATTCAACTTTGTTAAAAAATATAAAACTATTTCATCTATTAAAATGACTCAGCCAAATGGCAGAAATTAAGATACATGAAAATATATGGATATATGTATGTACATATACATATATATATATATATATGGATATATGTATGTACATATACATATATATATATATATATATATGCCTATATGCATGCATGTATGCCAAATTCTTGTGAAAATACACATGTATGCACAAATGCTTACGTTATATATGAACTCATTGTAGAATGTATAGATAGACAAAGCTAACAAAAACAAAATAATTGTATTTCTTTTTCCATTGTGTAATCGCTCATAGTTCTAAGGATCAAATTGTCCAAAGCACATTCATGCACAAATACAAATGCATACAGGCGGCACAAATTCAACGCCGCATGCAAAAAAAAAAAATATAAAACAATAGCATGGAGTTGCCACCTATTGATTATGTTGCGCATTTTCCGCACTTTTACACATACACACACCAACAAAAAAAGTTAAAACAAAAATAAAATGTTAATTTAAATCGAGTTTTTCACATTGCGAATTTTGTTATTACGCATTATTTTAAATTACATTTAATTTAAATTAACCAACAACATGACACAATTTTGTTGCTTCTTGTTTTGGCAATTGTTTGTACTTGTAGTAGTAGGTTATGTTCCGCGTGGTCAAAATCTGTGCTTACCTTTTTAAACCAGTGGGTGAATAAATACGTTGTATGCTTTGTTTAATTAAGCACTTATTTTGATTGACTTGTAAATTTTTTTATTATTATTTGCTTGCTTTTATTTTTAGTAAAATCACAAACTTTGAGCGAACAAATGCAGAGCGAATTAAACACGTGTCTACGTCTACCTTTTACATATCATAACATGGCCGGCGTATAGAGTGTTGCCATCACTTTATGTACTAACCGATAAATTTTGCAAATATATGCGCCAATTACTTTTCAGATAAAAACACTTGATTTACAGAATAAAACACAATTTTAAAAATGTCCATAAAACTAGCACTTTCTAATGTTTGCCTTAATTGCTAAAACATGTATGATTACGGGTTCTCGAATTGAATGACAACTCATGAATTAATTCGGTTCCGACGAGGTGCAAATGCCATAATCGATATAAATTAAAATATTATCGATGTAGATATTATTAAAAATGTTATTCCTTAATTTTTTTATCACAAGGAAAACAAAATATGTATATAAAAATGTATCTAAAATATATGTAATACTTATATTACGCGAAAATTATTTATTGTTAATTCGAAAGCAACTCTAAAAATGCTTTCGATGAATCGTGCTGCCACTTATTATTTTCGATAAGTTAAAAAATTCGAAGCCATACTGGAAAAAATTTTAAAAATATGTAATTTAAATAGTATATATTAAATGGTAGTGATCAAGTCGTTGTAGTGCGATAGAATTGTTAAATTAATAAATCGTATCGTGTGTATAGGGCCAAAAACGCACGATCTGGTAACACCATAAAATGTCAAATTTTCTTGATTTCCTGTTTGCTTGCTTTGACAGCGGTCTTTCTACCATTTGACAGCAGCTGAGGTAGGTCGACCGAAAAAATATATGTGTAGAGTATCCATAAATTTTGTAAACATCACAAAGTGATATGTGATTATATTGTGGGAAAAGTAAAGTTAATCTAATAATTTATATCGTAAGACTATTGTTTAACGACTTGATGATTTGATATGTGCCTTAAATTAATGTTTGTTTATTCTTTTCTTTTTGCATATTCCGTAGATAATGGCAGTACGCTACGAATTGTGTATTGGCCTCAACCGTGGCCATAAAACCACAAAAATTAAGAATGTGAAATACACCGGCGACAAGAAGGCCAAGGGACTTCGTGGTTCCCGTTTGAAGAACGTACGTATAAACAATGCAATTTTATTTATCTATTGCGCACCAAAACTACATAAATATGTACGCTATTGTAGTTTTAACTGCGTTTGCGATGTATGTACATATATAAAAAGTTATATTTTGGTGTGCAACTAGGTAAAAAAAGTTACAATAAATCTAAGATTTTGATACATTGAAAATTCATGGATTTTTATTTTGCAGATTCAAACGCGTCACACCAAATTCACACGCGATTTAGTGCGCGAAGTTGTTGGTCATGCGCCGTACGAGAAGCGCACCATGGAATTGCTGAAGGTGTCGAAGGATAAGCGCGCCTTGAAATTCCTAAAGCGTCGCTTGGGCACACACATTCGTGCCAAGAGGAAGCGTGAGGAACTATCCAACATTCTCACCCAGCTGAGGAAGGCTCAGACTCATGCCAAGTAAATGGAAAAATAAACCACAGCAGCAGATCCAACAGACGGCAACAATTGTGTTTTAGCTGTGTCTACATTATTTTTTAATGATCTAAAATGAAAGCGTATAAAAATCTATAAAATACTTGTGCATTCAAAGCAGCCACAATTACAAAAGATAACAAAAATTACAACCATATTTGAGTGTTTATTATTTATACCTACCTTTTTTTTTCGAGTGAACTGTTTTTAATAATTCAATCTTCAACAAAAGCCCGTTTTTTTTTTCCAATTCAATTAATAATGGGTTGAACAGATATTATGAAATTGTGTTAACTGATAGCGTCTGTTTTTCTGTTTGATTCATGCAGATGAGTTGGAATAAAACGCCGACAAATGTGTTAAGTTTATGTGCGAGTATATGTATGTGTCTATGGATTTAGGGAATCTAGTTGTATATACTCTAGTTATTACCATATACATAAGTATGTTTACTTAAATTTCTACATTTCATCTCCATATCAAATAATTCACGTACATTCTTTTGTGAGATGCATAGTAGTTTTTGTTTATTGAACATGTATTTCTATGTATGTACATACATCTATAACATATATATAGTAATAGTATTCTATAAGATTCGCATATGTATTATCTATAGATGAGTGTGATGTGATTTTAAGTTTAAATTACATACTTAAAAAGGTTTCAAATGCCATCGCGTAACATAAGTCAAGATTTAATATCACCCACATGGTGAATATCCTTTTGCCATTCCATTCGGCTGGTCATTCGGTAGTAAGTGGATATAATGGCACATTGTTATCATGAGTTGCCACTGGAAATTCTAACTAGTGCCTTGATAGAAGCGAGGGCTCTTAAAAACTATGAGTACTAGTTGGTGCATTTGTTATCTTTTGAGAAGAATTGAGCAGCACCCTTTTCATTTTGAACACAGCCAATTGTGTTGCATATATTGATGAGGGGGGAGGGGGAGGGGCAGGGGGTCACTCTTCAGTTTTGATATTTAGAACTCATCGTTGAGACTGGGCAATGAGATGGTCACCTCGCCAACCAAATGCGCCTCGTTCGCATCGTTTGACACAATTACGCGCTCATAATCGGCGCCAATTGGATTAACGATCTCGTAGCAGCTGCCAGCTGTGATCTTGTTCATCTCAGTCTCATTTTTCAGATGGGGCGACAGTATCTGTTGTGTCACTTCCAAACTTTCAATTCGTGTCGTCTCCAAACGGTAGAAGCCATTCTCATCGACGCGATACGTGAACCGCTTATGACCAGATGGTAAACTAAAGCCATGCTTCCTAATTAAATGTACGGAAAGCGATTTGCCGGTCTTGAAAAAGCGTTCACAGCAATGGCAGGCATAGAATATCGGGTTATTCCCGTGTACCTCCAGAACATGCTAAACATCGTAAACAGAGCAAGATTAACACAAAATACACGATCAAACTTTTAAAAACACTCACACGTCGCATTTGGGTGTAGGTGCGCACAGAATATTGACAGCCGGGTTGATCACACTGATGCAACAACTTTGAGTGCATGATCTCCACATGCTTGGCTAGATCTGACTCTCGTACACAGCATCTATCGCATTTGCTGCACTTGAAGGGCTTATCCTTCAGATGGCGATAGCGTATGTGCGTTGTCAGCGAGCTGGCCGTGCTGCAGCTCATATCGCACATGGTGCACTTGTAGCAATTGATGTGGCGAACCATGTGACCGCGCAGTAGCTTTTCGGTTGCGAAACTCTTAAAGCATTGTACACATTGGAATTTATGAGCTGCAAATATTATACAATTATTTCAAAATTCATCTGAAGGACCTTTAGTCCAGAGTATCAAAGTTTTACAATCATTAAAACTACAAAATCCGCTACTCACTATTATTGTCCGGCTGTCGACGCAAATGATCGAACAGTGTAGTCTTTGTGCGGAAGAGTTCGCCGCAATGAAAGCAGGCGACGTGCTTTTTGTTGGAATGCGTACTAATGTGTTCAATGAAACGATATTTATTGTCTAGCTGCTTGTTGCACAGATTCCAGTTGCACTGCGTCTTTTGCCGTTCGTCGTAAGGTGACTTTTGAATTTCATATTCAAATAATGCATGCTGAACTATGTGATCCTGGAACTCAACAATCGAAATAAACGAACGATTGCAATCGCTCCATCCGCACAAAAAGTTGTGTTTCAGTTCGGGCAGCTTGTCGCCATTGCGCGCAACTCCAGAACACTCTGGTATCTCTGGATGCAACTGACACTCAAGCTTCCCCTGCGTCAGCAGATTAAAATAGTAGCCATGATAATAGCTATGCCGTTCAAATTCCGTACGGCAATTTGTTGTGAATGTACAATCATTCCACACACAAACCCAAGACGCCAGCTGATGTTCCTCCTTTTGTAGATGGTCAGCAATATGACTGTTTAGCTGCCACTCGCCCACGCAAACTTCTTGACAATCCCGCCAGCCGCAGGACAGCTGCAATTCAGTGGACTTTTTTCTCTTATTCATTATATATTACATACAACTAATTTATAAATTGGCAGACGCTGCATCAAGAAATCGCGAATTCTTAGGAAATGCAAATTAGTATCGCTATCGCTTAACAATTATCGTAACAACTTTTTAAAGCGCCCACATATCGATATTGCAGCGCCTTTTTAATTAGCTATCGATAAGCCGATATACATTTTGCCGCCTATTTGAAGCGCAAATGAGATTCAAATGCAATGCAAGCAAATGTAAAGTCAATTTAAATGTATAATCATTGTAAATGTGAATGTGCAGTAAATACACATAAATGTAAATAATGTATGTACATATCTAAACCCACACATATACAAAAAACATCTTTAAAAATACTTGCTCCCTCTTACAATTTCAAACCGAGAGCAAAGTACAACAACATTTGATGTCCCAGTCTATTTGTTACTATAACAAAAACCATGAATAAATGTTTCATAAAATTATAATTTTTAAACATAGTTTACACAATTTCATATTATTCTTTTATTTAAATTACATAATACAATTTATTATTTAATGTAACATTATGCCGAATATTTATTTCCTCACTTATATTTATTTACTTACATAATGTGGATTTGTATCATAATAGAAATAATAGAGGTGCAAATTGTTCTACAATATTTGTTTTTAAATTACCGCACTTAATTTTTAGGGTTGCTCGCAAATTGCACTTTCTAAAAATGAGAAAATAGCAAGGAGAAAAATCCGACGACTTTAGACATTAATTAATTTGTCTTTATGGGGTTCATAATATTTACCTTCTATGTCACACAATTCATGATCATATCAATACACATTCCAATGGTAAAAATAAAAACAAAATTCAGTGTAAATTCTAAAGAACAGAATTTGGGTGGATTAATTGTTTAAAGACCTGGCATTACATAGGCAATATTGTCTAGGGTTGTGGCCAGATTTGTGCACAATTGAGTTTTGTTTTCCAATCCTGGTATTTGCGTGGTCATACATAGGAGCGGTCCCATTGAGCATAGGAGACTGTCTAGCAAAACCGATAAACTACCCGACAGCGCCACATGTCCATTATGCTCCTTGAGCCGTTCACCAATTACTGTCAGACTCTCTCCAAGCAACTTTAGATGAGCCGCCGCATCGATTGCTTCAATGTTCGACTGTTGATTTGCTCCTTTCCCTATAGCAAGATCCACATCCACTACACCACTGCTGTGTCTTGTTGCAGCTACAACATTTATATTACCAGCGGCTTGACCTGCCTTAAGACGGCTGTTATTATTTCGCTTTTGCCTACTTTGTGCCCAAGTGAAGGGTGTCGATGTATTTGTCACCAAATCTGGCATCTGACGACGATCTGCGGCCAGTTTCTTGGTGCGGCTAGTTGTGGCCCGATTCACGAAGGTCGCATCAGTTACAGCTGTATTACCATTGCTGGTCATAACAGGCGTTGCTGCATTGGCCACAGCTGTCGTTCCTGCAGTCTTATCCCGTGTACGTGCTTTTGTAGCCTGAACCTTCGCTTTGCGCCGCCAGGCATTTTTCTCTTTATTAGACACATTTGCCCATAGTTCACTCAGACGTCGCGCCACATTGGCAAAATCTAAAAAAAAAATCAGTTACAATATTAATTATGAATGTAAGGCTGTGTATAGCTTACCCAGATCTGAAAATTCACGCTTCCGCACCTCTCGCGCCCAAAGGCTATAGGCCGTATAACGTGATTTGCCCTTGTCTTTTCTTTGCGTTTTTCCAATGATTACTTTGCCATCTTTTATGATTTTACGTTTGTTTGATTTTTCGCGCATATAGAGACTCTGACGTACGCGGGTATCGTTTGTATAGGAGGCCTCCGCCTCCACGCCTTCGACTAGATCCTGCACTAGAGTGTCTACCTCATCGTCAGAATTCATTAATGCGGCAGTAATAATTGCTTGTGTTGTCGCCTCCTCCATATCAGAGAAATTACCATGATCTTCATCGTCATCCTCGTCATAGGCAATTTCTATTTCCTGTTCACGTTCGCGAAGCGCGTTTGACGGCCGACCACGTCCAGGATAGCGCACTGGTTGTCTTCCAGGACGTTTAGTTCGCTTCTCAATTTCCTCTGGCGACTCAAAATCCAACAGTTTCGATGACTTTTTCCTTACACGTCCACTTCGTGAAACGCCAGCAACTTGAAAATCTAAATAGCATTGTTAAAAGTGTCTATTTCCTTAAACTATATTAAACATACCCTTTGCTGCTGGATTTACAATTGGAGTTTCCATTATTTTGCTTTAATCTGTATTTGTAAATATTTTCAATCGTTTTAAGAGACGCGACAAAAAATCATCCAACAGCTGTTTTGCTTTAATGGCTAACGGTAAGGTTACACTAGCGCGAGTCAATAAGTAAGAATTGAAAAAAATGTATATTCGAGCCATTACGTCATCGGTGACATTAATATTGTAAGAAATTGAACAATTGCAATACTTTATCATTCTTACAAAAATAGTTTCCTCTATTTTTTAAATAAAAATGCGAATTTTTTTATCTTCGTAACGAGAAAAACAAATAGAATGTACACAATATCTATAGTTGTGACGTCATAAAACAATCGTACCAGCGCGTGGCGAAATCTTCTTAAAACTTAATTTATTTGCACCGATAGCAGCGTCGACAGCAGCATTTCGATTTGTTTGAGTTTTTTTTTTGTTTCTTTTCGTTTTTTTCCCTCTGTTTTTGTTTTGCATTGTTGATGCGCACACAACGGTCGATAACGGCATTGAGTTTGTAATTTTTATTGATTACATATGGCGAAGTGACGCTTGGCACGCAATAAAGTCGACCCCAAACCCCAAGGACAAGACCGACCCCACCATATGGAGAAGCGACAATAACGTGTTTTCAAGACCAAAAATGACTGGCTGAAGCGCACAAATTGTTTGTTTTAGCTCTAACGGCCATTCACTCTGTGGCGTGCATTTGTTAAAGGCGTGCTGTGCTGTGTGCGTGTGACTAATCGCAGGAGTATCAATTATTAATATCAATACCGACTAGGATAAACAAGATATGATGTCGGCTGCAGTTAATGGCGACTCAACTGGCCGCTGTGAAACGGATCGCATTTCCGCCCTTGAGCTGCAATCGAATCGACGCATGCTATATTTCAGTGATGGCGTCATGGAGGAGTCCTCGTCCAGTGATAGCGATGCTGGGCCGGACGTGCTCGATAAGGCATACAATGCCGAATTGCAGGTTGGTATATATATATATTTTTATTGTTTATTAATTTGTGTTTATCTTAAATTGATCTGTGACTCATCTATGCAGCGGGAAATGCCATTGGTGCCACGCTTACGTTATAAGGCCAGTAAAATGGGCAATAATATATTGGCCGGCATTGATTATGTTGGCGGTGGACTTGCCTCAATTCTCGGAATAACTAGTTCCAAATATGCCAGCGAAGTAAAACATCATCAACGAGCCAAGGAACAGGCTGAGGCCGAGGCCGTGGCCTCCACGGACGAGGACCTTGATAATTGGCAGTCCCTTAATAATAATAATAATAGACCAACTAGCAATACGGTTGTATCCAGTGCACCAACCCGCAATGACAATGGTCTAATTACTGGAGGGGATGTGGCAATACCAATGCCACCCAGTCGACAATAAACATTAAACGAACGTTGCTCTCGCCAGTGAAAAACAAAAAAAAATAGAATGCCAGAAAAATGCTCATCGGGCGAATTCTTGTATACTAATTAGAGATCTTTTTATACCACATGTATATATAATTATGAAATTGTATTTATTAAATTTATTTTTAAATAATCGACACTTTATTCGCTCTAAATAAGTTACAAAATACATATACTACGTACAAACAATTGTAATACATTTCTTATTTTGTTATAAGACACGAAAAAAAAAAAACAATTTTTGGCCAAATATTTGAATTAATTAAATACAATATATGTATATTTAGTACACAATATACAAAACTCTTTGTTTCTTTTTCTTAACTATGTATGTACGAATATTTGACCAAAACGTTAAGCTTAATGGCTATGGAAGTATAAAGTGCACGCTCGATAGATAGAACAATAAAACTAAAGTTTAGAATTTATTTAAATATGTTTTGGAAAAGCACAATACATAATTTTATTTATTATTTTGGTACATTTTCAACAAAATAAGCAAACATTACATTATTTGTACAATTTACAATTTTTGTAAACTATTACGAGCGTGCACTGTATAATAATAGAGTGTATATAGGATATATATATATATATATATATAAATATATTTTAAGTACTTGGAAGTTCTGGTAAGTTATTAAGCTAATGGCACATTGAATACAATTCTAGTTGTATGTAGATAAGTACACTTTGTTTCTGTATATATATAATATTTCTGTATAAGTCGATTGAAAAATTGGGTTAGTTACATTTTGAATAATTAAATTTAATCATTAAATACATGAATCACAATATCACAGTATTTTGTTGCTGCGTAACCAAATTATAAGCAAAAAAAAAACCTAACACAAAAAATATTTATGCAAGTATGTATGTATGTATGTATGTAGAAACGCATATTTAAGATAAAGAAATTGTACTGCGGGCAAGAATTGTTTTCGTAAATTGTATTGTACAATACTTTGGCTATTATTCTCAGCAGCAAAGCTAAACATTAATAATATATAATAATGTAAATAATTTAATTTGCAAACATATAAACACATACAGACACATACACTAGGCATCGAGAGGAGAATATGCAAAATTATTTTCATATATTATATTACATACATATATGATTAAACAATCAGCGACATTTTTTGTTTGTTGTTTGCGTATTTTTTTTATCGTTGCCCAATGCAATACAACACAAAAGTAAAACATTAAGTACACACATTAATTATTTAGGTTAATTAAATACAGTTAATAAAATATTGTATTAAATATGTTGGTTCGTAAAAGTCAACGCCTTTAAATCAATCATATGCCCAGTTTTGTGATTTAAGAGAAATCATAGCAAACATTTCGAAGATATTATATTAAACGTACTCGTAAATGTATATGTACATGGTACATATAGCAAGATAATGCGGCTCGTTATTTAAAAGATTTTATCAATTTGGCTCAATTAAGCAGATTAATCCCACGATAAGTCTATCTATCTATAAGGAAAAATTTAAAATATAATAAATAAATGAAATCAAAAACCTTGTGACTAAACTTGTTCTCCCCACTTAATTTAGATTTCTGTTTTGTTTAATAGATTTGTTGTCAAAAAAAAAAAGAAAAAAAATGCGTGATTAAAATGAATGCGTCCTTGTGATAAATCTGTTAATTGAGCCCATAAAGAATTTCATCCAACTGCATAGTTAGGTGTGCGAAACCCATATCTAGATTAATGCTAACCTTGGCAGGAACATTTTAGTGATTAGCCATATTTTGGCAAATTGTGCGGCGTCAGACTTTAAGAAACTGTGACCTGCGGCCAGTGGGAAACCGATTCTTTAAGCTAATTGAGAAGGAAAAAAAAAAAACAAACAAACAACAGCAACAAATGTATGAGAATTAAATGGAAACTTGATTGAAACTACATTGACACACCTACCCATAGATAGGAATAGCTCAAAGTAACGTCTCATTTCCATAGCGCTGGAGTTGGGGATAATAGGAGTTGGCATGATGTTTCTGGTGCGCATAGTAAAGTCGATGTGTGGAGTGTGAATGCGGGGTCTGTTGATGCTTCTGCTGGTGATGGTGATGCTTATGCTGTTGGACACCGCGTCCCAGTGAATAATTAGACATTTGGTTAAGCGATATGGAGCCAGCGCCCGTTTGTTGCTTATGCTTATAAGGGCTACCGATAAGCGGTGGCGCACTGACCATTGATTGATGCGATGGACGCACCGAATGGTAGGAGACAACTGTGCTGCTGCTGGCGATATGGGAATCGCGTGAACTGCTCTGTCCATCCATTGGACACGGCGGCTGTTGCTGATGTTGTTGCTGTTGCTGCTGAAGATGATGTTGATGACGTTCCAAGCTCGGGTTCTGCTTCATTGGACGCGTTGATAGCTGTCGTTTGTACATGCTTGATATACTAGGTCCCAACACCCAAGCGAAACAGCAAATACCCAACATGAGCTCCATGAAAGCCCGCATCAAATATGGCCACAATGGTGTACTTGTTTCCCGTGCACTAAGCCAGACATCAATGTTGGCGAACTCATAGATGACAGCTAGCAGGAGCAGTGCACAAGCGGTTCCATAAATGAACAGAAAAATGCCAATTCCCGAGCTGCTGTGCGCGCCTAGCTGCAGTTGCTGTTGAATGCTCAACGTATTGCTATTGCGCAATATCTCTTTGTTACGGCAATGGACCAAATAGCCGGAAATCAGGTTCATAGACCCAAAGATCCAATAGCAAAAGACAGGCGTGGCGACCAGCACCTGGAGCGCCTTATCCGATTGATTGCCAACAAAGCAAGCACCTATTATAAATGACAATTAGATGAATTTATCGGATTATATATGTAAGATATGGATATATTCCTAAATGTAACATTTGAGCATGCAACCTACCCAACAACTCATCCGCATCCACGAGGCGCATGACAATAACCGCTGCCGTTTGAAAGGCAGGCAATCCCCAGGCGACAAAACATACAAAATTATTGCGGGCCAGATCCTGCTGGGCGGTACTCCCACTGCCATTGCCATTACCATTACCATTACCGTTACCATTGCCATTACCACTGCCATGTCGCTTGGCCGGTAGTGCAATATGACCCTTGGTATCGGGGCTGTTACGTCGAATATCCTTATGCCAGCCGAGGCACAGAATTGCCCACCTGCAGGCAAACACACACACACACACACAAAATAAATTGTTTATTTACCATAATGACAAATGAAACCGACATGATGATATGCCTCGAATATTATTAAAGTGGTTTCTAATTACATACATTGTACATATAAATTATGTTTTTTCCAATTTCTGGTATATACATATGTAATATATATATATTTGTTAAATAATAAACAAATATGCAAATGAATTGTTGAGTTCATATTGTTTACACAACAAAAGACCAAACAAAACAATTGATTATGCGATTTATATTTTCAATAAACAACAAACTCTGACAAATATTATCGAACTTTGTTATCAATATACATGTATACGTATATGTACATATATAAGAATATGTGTGTTTGTTTTTGTTTTTTTCTTGATGACATTTGACATTCTAAGTACCTGGATATATGTGCATAAATAATTATCAGATCATAAATATCTTAACATTTTCGATATGTAAACTAAGTTCCTAATTTCTTACTAAACTTAACTTGTCTATCTTTTTTTTTTGTTTAGATATTAAATACAAATTTGACATGGAACTGGAATATGTGAAATGAAGAAAAATAATTCAATTCGACGAATACATATATACCCTTTTTAAATGTTACGTGAGGTATACATGACGGATAACTCAGTTTGTGATGCTTACCAGGCGCAGGCAGTCATCCCAAAATAGTAGCGCAAGAGGAAGACGCTGGCACAGGCCGCATTGGAGAGTCCATCAACGGTGAGAAGCAGCTCGTTGGGCGCTTGGGGATCCGTGCCGCATGCGGTGCCCGTGCGACCAACAATGAAGCGCACCGTCCAACCAATGGTGACCATGTTGTGGCACCAAACCAGTGGCGACAATAGGCGTGACCATTTTGCACCAGCATTGCCTGCACGACCACGATGGTCGCCGCCCAGCAGTAGAAGGCAGAGCGTAGCCACCGAGGCCAGACCAAGTGCAGCATATGCCCAGGTGGAAACCCAGATTTCGGACAGATGTTTCTCGCTGGGCGTAAATAATATATCGGCTTCACAAAGTGGCGCACAGCGACCAGAGCGATGCAGCTTCACATACAAATGCGATTTGGCCAAGCCGGAACAATCCAAAGGCAACGGTAAGCCCAGTTTAATACCATTTCCAGGTATGGGCATATTCTGGCCATAATGTTCATGCTCTTGCACGGGCAAATGCGTTTCACCCGGCCCCTCCATGCACATGGTCTCGTGATTATTTTCACGGGGAAATCGTTCACAATCGAGGGCCGGCGGCCAAGGGAAGCCAAATCCTTGGAGCACCGGATGGCAACGTATACGCACTGATTCGCACAAACTGCGACAGGGACCAATCGAGTGCACCGGCGCCTTGGGCGTGCACATGGGCACATAGGCGGCACAAAGGAATAGCTTTAATTGTGAGCTGCAATCATATTCAATGAGCGGTGCAAAGGTTTGCAACGTGTATTCCACATCCGTTTGCAACTCATGCCCGACCAGATTGGGCATTGACGTCTCATTATAGCCAATTCCACGACACATTTCGATGCGAATAGGCTCGCATTGTCGGAAGATAATTTCTGGCGGCGCATGGCTGCTGCTGCTAATGGCCTGTACCGTATGCGCTCGCAAACATTGCAACAGCAACAACAGCAGCAGCAGCAGCATCGGCAACGACACGCAAATCGCTTCCATTCTTATTAGACTTGTTGTTGTTGTTGTTGCAGTTCAATGCTTTGCATGGTGTAACCAGTCTCACCCCCACCCCTCGGCGAAGAGAACTGGTTTCACGCTCTCTCCCTTTCGCACACGCACTCGTTACTGCGTCTGGTACTGTTGCTGATGCCACCGCCCGGCCACCTCGCCTGTTCAGGGTCTGGACTCCCCTTGTCAACTCGTTAACTACCTTGGCGTTGCTCTTGTTATCGTGACGTCGCTGTCGCTGTCGCTGCCGCCGTTGCTGCTGCTACAAAAAACTTGTTTTTTTTGTGTGTTCTTGTTCTTTTACAATTGGTATGCAGATTATCTTTGTCCAATTCCAATTTCATATGCTTTTTCTAACACAATTTTTTCATAACATTTTCTTTATTTTGCTCTCTCACAGAAATGCACTAAATTCACTCGTCAATAATACATTTTTTTCTCTTCGTTTGTTTACTTAATTTACAACTACAGGTAAAAATATCTTTTTATTTGTTTTTTTTTTTTTGTGTTTAGCTAATCACATATAGTGCGTAATTAATAAAAAGGATTAGTTGTTTTTACAAATATATTGCCACTATTTTGATATTTCTCACTTGTTTATATTTTAAATTCACGTTCTTTGAGCAACAAAAAAAGAATGTAAATATTGCGTTGAATTTCGTTCGGTAGAATATGTAGATATGTTTTATGGTCGATAGAAAATATCGATAACACGTGAAAATTCAAACGATTATTACGTGTTGTTAAATTAATTAAAACCAGTGTTGGCAGGTAGCTAGCTAATAATAAAAACAATATTATCCACATTATCCATATGCCGACAATAACTGTTATAATATAATAATTACAACTATGAAACCAATTACAATTAACTTAATTTTATTAAAAAAGTCTATAAAGTACCTGAAGCTTCATTTTAAATCATAATCAAGAATTTGTAAAATCAGGTGGCAAATGCTTATCAAAAACATATATGGAAAATTTTATACTATTGCGAGATGAATACAAAAATATTTTAGTTACCATAATAGGGGTTTTTTGGCATATATATACATTAACACAAATATGTACATTATAACAAATATTAAACTGGCGATCGAGCTCACAGTGTGGCCAGCCCCTCAATAGAATATTGTTTTTCAGAATTGTCACATAAACTATCGTTCATTTAATCGATTGAATTGATTATCTTTTAAGTTCAAAAATTGATCATAGAGTTGAAGAAATACAAATTTCCTCTTACCACAAGAAAGATTAGATATATTTTATGTATCAAATTCGAATCAGAGAGAGAATAGTTTTATTTTGATAACTTGAACAAAATATAAAATTAAATAATAATAGAATTATCGGTTTTGAAATTTTGTACGATCAGAACTTGAAAGTATACGAAAAATACTACATACTATAAAATACTGAAAAGCATGATGTGACCGTATCAATGCAATTATGGTAATATTTAGTATGATCATAAATAGGTGAACAATTTGCTGTGACGCTGCCATTTGGATTTGGATTTGGACCCTGTGTCTCCTGGAATAATCCTCAAAACAAGAAAAAAAGATCATAAAACGAAGTGTTAAGCCAACGTTTAGTCAAATCAAAAACTGCAACTGTTGCATATACGCGACGAATACAACAATCGATGTGCCACACATTACATGTTTACAAACACAACGACAACGGTTCTGCTTGTTTCGCCAAAAAAAAAATTGCACTCGAAAAGCAAAAACGAAAAAAAATACACAAAATATACAAATAAAGATAAAATCTTTTTTGATATCAACATAAGATATATACGGATTCAATAATATAATTTATCGGAACTTTCGTTTATAATTGTGCCCGAGGCTCCTCCTGGTGCTGGTGCTGCTGCTGCTGGTAGTTGGTGGTAGCTGGTAGCTCTGCTGCTGCCTGCCTCTGCGGCGCTGCTGCTGCCCGTATGTGGCATTGGCTATCCACAGCCAGGTGTCGCTTAGGCACAGTTATATTTTATAAACTTTTTCGATCCTCAAGTGCTTTAACCACGCTCCTGACCTCACATTATCAATCAGTCAATAGTAGTAGTAATATATGCAACAAGTATAATAATAACAACAACAAAAATAAGAAGATATATTTTTTCGAACGATTCCTCCTGCATTCCCGATCCCGTTCACCAGCAGTGTATGGTATAAACAAAAAGCGTAGCTGACTGTGTAGGTAAATAAAATCTTTACGACAACTCCAATAAAAACAAAAATGTTTTAATCAACATCATTATCTTTTAGGAATTTATAGAAGCCGCCCGCAATAAATAGGGACTTGAGTGCAGCAGGTAAGCATAGCAGATGTCCTTTCATACGCATGTTAATCCTGTCAGGAATGCAGCTTATCTTGCTGGATAATCTTTAATTGTGACAAGGCTTGGAAACCTGCAGTCATATCACTAAAGTGTGCATCTCAGCTTCGCACATACAGTGCACGCCCGCTAATGTGAACTATAATAAAATTAAATAATTGTATTAGATTCGACTTAAGATCGCTATGCGAATTTGGGTTTTAGTTAAAATCCACTTAATACATTTTCCCCAATGTTAATAGTTTTTTTTACATACAAAAGTTGGCAATGAGTTTAAGTTCAATTATTATTTTATTTAATTTATGTTTTGTTAGTCTTGGTTGGCATATTATCTTTTTGTTGGTTTTACAAATTTTTGCTTTCGGTTTAAAATCAAAGTTGCATTAAAGCAAACATTTTAATTTTAATTAAAAAGTGCAGTTAAATCCTTTTTCTATATAGTGTATATACCATACATGATCAGCGATGAACTAAAATTTTATTTGAATTTATGATCTAATATTTTACAGTGGTGGCAACGCTCGTTATAGCCAAATTATAAGATAAATAGAGCAACTCACAAGTCGAAGGAAGGCATTCAATACAGTTGCATGCTGCAGCTAATAACCAGGACGAGTTGACGACAGGACGTTTCGCAAATAGATATTATGGATGTGGAAAGGCGTCGTCGGTGAGTGTCACAAATGAAAACTTAAAATTCAAATTCAAACTTATGGAATTGTGCACCAAACGAAGCGAGATATGAGAGGCAACTGTTTGGCTGCGAATTTGCTAGGTCTACCGAGTATCAATAGAACAAATTTACAAATTAAGCTAGATTATAAACAAAAAGAAAAACAAAAGCAAAAACAAGCAACAAAATAAATTTGAAAAAAAAGGAAAACGAGAGAAAAAACTGACATCAAAATCAAACACCTTCCATAATTATGATCAAAGCGGCAATCAAAGTAAAATCAAAATCAAAATGTTTATTTGTTGCTTTTGATTTTGTTGCTGATGTTGTTGTTGCTGCTGCTGTTGTTGTTATTGTTGTTTGTTTTTTGTTGTTAGTGTTGCTGTTGCTATTGCTGTGGCACGGCGGGCGACTTTTAATAAATTTGCCATTTTCGCATTAAAATTTGTAACCAAACCAAATGAAAACTAAGCCAAACGTGGCATAAACTCTGAGCCAATCAGTTGCCGTTGCCGGTTATTTGGACGTTTTGTCAGTTAAAGGCGGCGCATCGGATGCGTGCAACGCGCTTACATCAAAATCGCAATTTGCAATTAACTTTTGGCTAGCAAAAAGCAAAAGTCTAGCCTAGCTACAAGCTAAAAGGGATATACATACATATATTGGGATATATATATATATATATGTATAAATGGCCAATAATATATGTAATACCATGTTATTATTTAACGCTGCATTATATGTATTTGAGCCAGAACGGTACGTTGCGCTCCACGCGCTGCATATCATTCATAATGCATGAAAATTCTTTTATTTTATTAGCCATTCTCTGTTAATGTGTGTTTATTTGTGTCTTACTTCAACAAAACATAAATTACTTGAGTGCACTATAACAATAATAACAAAAACAACCAAAACGAAACAACAACAAAAGACATTTATTAGCTCTCTTCCATTCTCCCTCTCTCTCTCTCTCTCTTTCTCTCTCTCTCTCTCTCCTTAGTCTATTTTGTCTGAAAACATTTGGCTAAAACAAAAGCAGATTCGAAAAAATGCATTAGACTTTTGCGCAATTGGCCATTAAACAGGCGATTTATATATACATATATACATATATATTCTTGCCTAAGGCATATTTAGTTTTCGTTCTTTTTGTTCTTCGTTTGTTTTTGTTTTCGTTTTCGTTTTTGTTTTGTTTGTTTTTTAATTGATTTTGTGCGAAATTGTTTTATGCTCGAGCAACTAACTGGGCTAAGAATCAAATACATATTTGCGTATTTAATACAATGAGAGACAGAGAGAGAGAGAGAGAGAAAGAAAGAGATTTTTGGTATGTTAGCAATTGTTTTTTGTTATTTATTTTTTATCATGGTACACGCTTTTCATCTGTGTGGAAAAATGTTAAAAATTTTCGAAGCTTTGAAAAGTTGAAAAATCTGAAATTAAGCTGTCGCTTAATTAGGTGCGTGAATGAATTAAATTTTCAATTATATTGTCTCTAGGTGACGATAATGTTGTCGCACTCGATATTGTTGTTGTTGTTGTTGTTGCATTTGTTGTTTATTATTTATTGTTGCTGTTGTTGTTGCTGTTAATAATTATGTTGTTGTTGCCATTGCCATTTTACTAAACAGAAACACAAAAACAAAACAAAACCATTTAACGCAGCAATTTTCGTAGTTTATTTTTTATGTTATTTGATTTAATTTTTTTTCTTGTTTTTTATTTATTTTTTATTTTTATTTTTGTTGTTGAAAATTCCACTTTTCCAAGTTGATTGTTGCTGTTGTTAGCCGCTGTTTGATATTTGTTTTTGGCTTTTCTGTCATGCCGTAAGTGGCGATGATGAAATCACAACAATTCAAACACCTTTTAGTATCAATTTTGCGCCGTCTGTCATCGGCTCTTCGTACACACACACACACACACACACACACACGCACATTGTACACCCCCCCAAATCCGCGCTCCCTGCTGTTGGACTCCGTCCAGATTTTCAGTATGCCATGTGCCTCTAGCTGGCAATCTTAACTTACATACTTTTCCATACATTACTCGTATTAATTCTGTACATAAACTTGTTGAAACAAAAACAACAAAAACAAACAAAAAAAAAAGAAAAATCAAAAAAAAAATAAATGTCATATAAAAAGAACCGAAAATCGTATACTCTTACAAGTTGTTTAGTTTGTTTGATTGTATTTAAATTTTTAATTAAAAGACATTCACCAATAATAAATATATAAATAATATAATAATATATAATATATGTACATATTTACATTTTATATTTATGTTTTTATGTGGGAACACATTTGATGATAAGGCCATAATACCCACAGAAAGGGTATAAAAAGAGTCAACATTAACTATGGCTACACACGAGTATATACTTGTTTAGACAAAATTGCTTTTCGGCTAATTACATATCGTTTTTTCTTGATTTATTTATTTTGTATTTTTTATTATATTTTATTTTTATTTTATTTTTTTTTTTTGTTGGTAGCAATAAATTATTGACTTGTTTCTAGATCTTGAAAATTGTACACATTCCATATTATTGTACTATATTGAAATTTTATTCAAATTCAATTTTTTGTATGAAAATACTTCATGTGAAACGTAGTATGTACGTATGTATGTATGTACATATAATACATACAAATTTCTTTTCAATTAATCTTAATTTGGTGTATTTATGGATAAATTGCTTTTCGGCTGATTAGAGATCATTTTAAGAAGCAATTTATTGTCCGATAACTATTCGAAATTATTTTCATTTATTTAATTTTATTTCAATTCGATTCGCGTGATTCGATTTATTAATCTTTCATTATGTTCAAGACAATTTTAACAAATATATTTTACAATATATTATTTTAGAATCATATGCAATTGACTGATATTCGATATAATACCAATAAGTGTATGTGTGTATTTGTTTAGTTTGTTTATTTTTATAAATAATTAAATCAATTTATTTACGTAAGCTGCTAACTTTATGAGTATTTTGATTGTTGTTAATGGAACTTGCTTTATTTATGACATTCGGCTACCTGCAAATAGATAAGTCAGCTGCTTTTGTAGTCACTTAATCAGTTGGTCAGTTAGTCATTCAGTCATTCAGTCATTCAGTCAGTCAACCTTGTCAATTTGTTGTTGTTGTTGTTGTTGTTATTTTTGTGCTCTGTTTTCAAAGAATGCAACTGTTTGCTATCACAGCAGCTTTTTAGACTTGAGCAGAGATTGTAGCGGGATATTATGGACTTATGTGTTTGTGTGTGTGTGTGTGTGTGTGTGTTGCATGCAACAAACTTAATGTGCACCCGTCTCCCCCCCCCACCCACCCCTTTTTTCGGTATGTGATTGTTTGGTGCCTTGTTGTGCAAAAGGGTATTATCAACTTTAATAGTATTAACTATTAAAAGCGAAAACAAAAAGATGTTGAAATTGTTTATTAATTAATTGAGGCAGACTCAATTACAGGGTATACGCAAGTAGACTAAATAATTCCAAATTCTTTTCTTCTCGTTGTTATTGTTGTTCACATACAAAAAGAAAGTGCGTCGCGTTGTCGCATAAAGTAAGCCATATCAACATCTTGACATGCATGCATACATACATACATACATACATACATACATACAAACGCATATTGTCATTTAATTATATTCATGCCTATACACATACATACATACATACACACCATACAGTGGCTTTGCATTTTATCAAAGTCAACCAAGAACTGAGCGATAGAAGACAATGCTACTCAATAACATACATATGCACATACACTGTATGTTATTTTGTTGGCTGATTGCAACTTGTATGTTACAATACAATAAACAAAGTCTTGCATTACAATTAACTAACAAATTTGAGATGCTGATAAGCGTGCCACATACACACACATACTACACACGTGTGAGGCCCAGGTGTAACAGGAGTATTCCCATACATACATACATACATACATATGCATATGCATATGCATACATACCCATTCCATTTATCTGCTTTGTATCCCAAGTGACTCATATGATACTCAAACTTTGCAAAAGTATTTCTATGAAATATTCCGACAATGGCAACTGTTTTTACTTATTTATTTTGCATTTTAATGGGTATTAAATGTAGGGTGTATGATGCGATTTGTTGTTGTTGTTGTTGTTATAGTTGTTGCTGTTGTTGCTGTTGCTGTTGTTGCTGTATGTTGTTGTGTGAGTAATCAACGCGCTTCCGCATTTATTTACATGACTCTTCATTCATTTATAAGGTGTTCATGCAAACACACATTTAGTACAATCACATTTCACGTATGTACATACATACATACATATGTGTACATATGTGTTTGTACATCTGTATATGTACTATATATACATTCGTTTACATTTTCGACTCGTATCTAATATTATTTTGCTTATCAGGAGAGAATATACACATGTATGTGCATTTATATCTTGATATTGACCTAATTTCAGAGAGTTCTGTTCTTTCATATTACTTTTAATATATGTACATACATACATACATACATTGTATATTGTGTATGTACTCTATATATATTTTAGTTATTTGTAATTTGTTGTCCTGTTTTCATTTAAACCATATATGATTTAATTTAACACTTTACAGAGCGACGACGCTCGAGCGCGAGATGCGCGATCCGACCAGCATATGCAATGTGGATTGCCTGCTGGATACGGTATCGGCGCTGGTCAGCGATTGTGACCACGAGTCATTGAAGCGGCTCAAGAATATTGAGCAATATTCATATAAATGTGAGTAGATCGTTGGTCATTTTGGAATAGGATGAGAGTTTCATTAACATTTGATTACAGATAAAAAGCTCGCACAACGGATCAATCAATTGCGCATGAATGTGGATGATTTTGATTTCATAAAGCTAATTGGAGCCGGTGCCTTTGGCGAGGTGCAGCTAGTAAGGCATAAATCATCCAGTCAAGTGTATGCCATGAAGCGTTTATCCAAGTTCGAGATGATGAAACGTCCAGATTCGGCCTTCTTTTGGGAGGAGCGTCACATAATGGCGCACGCCAATTCGGAATGGATTGTTCAATTGCATTTTGCGTTTCAGGATTGCAAATATCTATATATGGTAATGGATTTTATGCCTGGAGGCGATATCGTGTCATTAATGGGTGACTATGAGATCCCAGAGAAATGGGCCATATTCTATACGATGGAAGTGGTCCTGGCACTGGACACCATACACAATATGGGCTTTGTGCATCGTGACGTTAAGCCAGATAATATGCTATTGGATAGCTATGGCCATTTGAAGCTAGCCGATTTTGGCACCTGCATGCGCATGGGCGCCAACGGTCAGGTGGTGTCTAGCAATGCTGTTGGCACACCCGACTACATCAGTCCCGAGGTATTGCAATCTCAGGGTGTGGATAATGAATATGGGCGCGAATGTGATTGGTGGTCGGTTGGCATATTTCTGTATGAGATGCTCTTTGGCGAGACGCCGTTCTATGCAGATTCTCTTGTTGGGACCTATGGCAAAATTATGGATCATAAGAATTCGCTCAGTTTTCCACCTGAGGTGGAGATAAGTGAGCATGCCAAGGCGTTAATACGTGCCTTTCTCACCGATCGAACGCAACGTTTGGGTCGTTATGGCATCGATGATATTAAGGCGCATCCGTTCTTTCGCAATGATACCTGGTCATTTGACAATATCAGGGAAAGTGTGCCGCCAGTTGTGCCAGAACTAACGTCTGACGATGATACGCGCAATTTCGAGGATATTGAACGGGATGAGAAGCCGGAGGAGGTGTTTCCAGTGCCTAAAAGCTTTGATGGCAATCACCTGCCATTCATTGGCTTCACCTACACGGGAGATTATCAACTGCTATCCAGCGACACCGTCGACGCTGAGTCCAAAGAGTCGCAATCGGTCAATAGCAATACGAACAATAATCATGGCCATAACCATCGCCATCGGCCATCCAATTCCAATGAACTGAAACGTCTGGAGGCGCTGTTGGAGCGGGAACGTGCACGTGCCGAGGCACTGGAGCAACAAGATTCCAGTCTGCGACAACAGATCCTGTTAATCACAAAGCGAGAGGCGGAACTGCAGCGCATCGCCACCGAATATGAGAAGGATTTGGCGCTGCGTCAGCACAATTATAAAGTGGCCATGCAGAAGGTTGAGGTTGAGATTGAATTGCGTAAAAAAGCCGAGGCGCAAATGGTTGAGACGCAACGGAAATTGGAGAATGAGCAAAAGACGCGCACGCGTGATCTTAATATAAATGAAAAGGTCGTTTCCTTGGAAAAGCAGCTGCATGACATGGAGCTGAGCTTTAAGGCCGAAACGGAGAACACCCAAAAGCTGAAGAAACAAAATGCCGAATTAGGCTTCACATTGAAGACGCACGAGGAGAAGGTGCGCGACATGGTCGAAATGATTGAGACGATACAAAAGCACAAGGAAGAACTGGGACAGGAGAATGCCGAATTGCAGGCACAGGTGGTGCAGGAGAAGAATCTACGCTCCCAGCTTAAAGAGCTTCACAAGGAAGCCGAAAATAAAATGCAAACGCTAACGAATGACCTTGAACGTACACTAACACGAGAGCAGAAGGCACAAGAGGATAATCGGGTACTGCTCGAAAAGATTAGCGAACTGGAGAAGACGCACGCTAGCCTAGACTTTGAGCTGAAGGCGGCCCAGGGCCGTTACCAACAGGAGGTGAAGGCACATCAAGAGACTGAAAAATCACGTCTCGTTTCGCGTGAAGAGGCTAATCTGCAGGAAGTTAAGGCGTTGCAGTCCAAGCTCAATGAGGAGAAATCTGCACGCATCAAGGCGGATCAGAACTCGCAAGAGAAAGAGCGCCAGTTAAACATGCTATCGGTGGACTATCGCCAGATTCAATTGCGTCTGCAGAAGCTCGAGGGCGAGTGCCGCCAGGAATCGGAGAAGGTGGCCGCCTTGCAATCGCAGCTTGATCAGGAGCACAGCAAACGCAACTCGTTGCTATCGGAGCTCAGTTTGCACAGTTCAGAGGTGGCGCATTTGCGTTCTCGCGAAAATCAATTGCAAAAGGAGCTGGCGGCGCAGCGCGAGGCCAAGCGACGTTTTGAGGAGGATCTGACACAGCTAAAGAGCACACACCATGAGGCGTTGGCCAATAATCGTGAGCTGCAGGCACAGCTTGAGGCAGAGCAGTGCTTCTCGCGTCTGTACAAGACACAGGCGAATGAGAATCGCGAGGAGAGTGCCGAGCGTTTGTCTAAGATCGAGGATCTCGAAGAGGAGCGCGTTTCATTGAAGCATCAGGTTCAAGTGGCTGTAGCACGTGCCGATTCTGAGGCATTGGCGCGTTCGATTGCCGAGGAGACGGTCGCCGATCTCGAGAAGGAGAAGACAATCAAGGAGCTCGAACTGAAGGACTTCATAATGAAGCATCGCAACGAGATCAACGTGAAGGAAGCAACACTCGCTACACTCAAGGAAACCGAAGCGGATCTTCTAAAGAAGATTAGCCAAAAGAGCAACGAGTACGACGATTTAATACAGCAGCACAAGAAACAAATGGACGAGCTGACACAACAACGCAACGCCAAGGACGAAGAAATAACTAAACTTGGCGAGAAATGCAAAAACGAAGTGTTGCTCAAACAGGTCGCCGTCAATAAGCTGGCCGAGGTCATGAATCGTCGCGATTCGGATTGGCAAAGTGAGTATTCACATTGTATACATACACTTCAGTTATATCAATTGATGACATCACATCCAATTCATATTCTTTCCATGTAGAGCAAAAGAGCAAGACTCGCTCGACGGCAGAGCTGCGCAAAAAGGAGAAGGAGATGCGTCGCTTGCAGCAGGAGCTATCCCAGGAGCGTGACAAGTACAATCAACTTTTGCTCAAGCATCAGGATCTGCAGCAGCAAACCGTCGAGGATCAACAGCTCAAGCAAAAGATGTTCATGGAGATTGATTGTAAGGCCACCGAAATCGAACACTTGCAAAGCAAATTGAATGAGACCGCCTCGCTTTCATCTGCTGATAATGATCCTGAGGATAGTCAGGTATGTTATACACCCACACACACACCCACACACACACACACCAACTGCTTTTGAACTATATATGCACCGCTTTCTTTTCGACACGTTCTTCAATTGTCTATTGTCTTCTCGTTCTCGCTATTTGTTACTCGCTCTGCTCGCTATCTGATTTAGCACTCCTCTCTGCTCTCACTTACACAGGACTCGGTCTTCGAGGGCTGGCTTAGCGTTCCAAATAAGCAGAATCGAAGGCGCGGACATAGCTGGAAGCGTCAATATGTGATCGTCTCGTCGCGTAAAATCATTTTCTACAATTCGGATATCGATAAGCATAATACAACCGATGCCGTCCTTATACTTGATCTTAGGTTCGTATCAATTAAAACTATTTGTGATTCAAATAAATATAATTCGTATATCGTTTCCTTCTCTTGCCTACAGCAAAGTGTATCACGTGCGCAGTGTTACCCAAGGAGATGTCATACGCGCCGATGCCAAAGAGATTCCGCGCATCTTTCAATTGCTGTACGCCGGTGAGGGTGCCTCACATCGTCCTGATGAACAGCTGGACTCAACGCTGCATGTTAGCAGCAATGAGGAGCGACCTGGCACTATTATACACAAGGGTTAGTCCAACAATCGATGTCTTTTGACTTGGAATCTATTATGTCAAAAGTTGATTTTCGTTTAAATATATTTATTGCATTTACATATATGTTCGTTGTAAGAAGAAAAATGATAATTTATTTATTGAGGTATCATTTTCCATTTCTAGGTCACGAGTTTGTTCACATTACGTACCATATGCCAACCGCCTGTGAGGTGTGCACCAAACCGCTGTGGCACGTGTTTAAGCCGCCGGCGGCATACGAATGCAAGAGGTTAGTTAAACGATATAATATAGCATTGGCTGGATCCGTATTAAATTGCGATTTGTTTTCTCTTCAATGTTTAATATTGGGAAAAGATGCCGCAATAAGATACACAAGGAACACGTGGACAAGCACGATCCGTTGGCACCTTGCAAGTTGAATCATGATCCGCGCAGTGCACGGGACATGCTGCTGTTGGCCTCAACGCCCGAGGAGCAATCGCTGTGGGTGGCGCGACTATTGAAGCGCATCCAGAAGAGTGGATACAAGGCCAACTCATCAAATAATAATAGCACCGATGGCAGCAAGATATCACCCAGGTAATACAGCTGCCCCGCCCCCACAACACATAATACACAAACACGAAAACATAAACAACAACTAAACAAAAAAAGAAAAGAAAAACCATAACTACATATCTAAATAAATCTATGAAATTCATTTTTACCTTAAATTGACGTTGCCACAAAAAAAAAAGAAACAAAATAAACAAAAAATAAAAAAAAAACAGAAATTTAAAAACTTTGCTCGCTAATTAAAGGCTTTTTGTGTGTATCTACCATAATTTTAAGCTAATTTCTCTTGTATTTTTCTTTTCTCGCTTGTTCGATCTACTCGTTCGTACGCTCGCTCGCTCACTCGCTCATTCGATCATTCGTTCATTATAATTTACATCCATCATAATTATATATAAAAAAAAAAAACACAAACGCAAACAACAATACAAATACAAAACAAATGCCATCATGATCTTATCACACTCTACATACACGCGGCTGCTGCAGCCAATCGACCCGCTCCGCCTATAAACCGTACGCGGTGAATGTGCAACGTTCAGCTACGCTTCCGGCAAATTCGTCGTTGAAACAGTGAAGTGATTGAAGAGATTTTGTGGCGATTGATGATTGATGGCAGTTAATGCGGAGGAGAGAGACTATGTAGAATGGGAATGGATAAATAACTATATACACACACACACACATACATATATATACATATATATATATATATATGTATATGTATTTAATATTTTTATTGTCTTCTGGCGTTTCACTTCGACTGCTTTTAACAAACGATAAACAAGAGAAAAACAACGATTGTATCTAATGTTTATATTACTTACCCAATTACTTACGCCTACTTATAACTAAAACAAATACATGAACATAAACTATTTACTATATACATATTTACTTAATTTAACGCTATTTACATGCAACACACTTATCTACATATTTATAAACATTTAAACATGTATATTTCTTCTTTTTTTTTAAATTAAATTAAATTAAATTTACACAAAACAAAAATAAGAACAGAACAGAACAGAAAAGCAACGCTAACTATTATTTTTAAAAATATAGAAACTTATTTACATAAATGTTTAGTTGGCTTCAATTACCAACTTTCTAACTCGTTAAACGCTTTATTAACAATCCAATCATTTTTTTTTTTGCTAAATGGCAACGTCAAAATCGAGCAACTCTTCCAAAACCTGATATAAAAAAAAAACAAACAAAAAACAAAAAAAAAAAAAACGATTACTGAGTTCCCTATTAAATAATTCAATAGGTTCGTAATGTAGTTGTACTTATGTAGCTTATGTATGTATATTATATACAAAACAAAAAAAAAACAGAAAAACAAAAAACTAAATATATATATATTATATAAATATGTATAATATATATATATATGTATAGCTCATATCATGTAGCTGTTTATTCATGTAAAATATATATACATATACAGATACATTTACATACATATTTATACATAATTAGGTCTATAGATATATGCATAATATACATATATATATTTTTTTAAAAATTAAATTTGCATTTTGTATGTACTCCCAACATTTTGTTAGTCGATAAGGTACCTAAATAACAAAAAAAAAAAAATATATATAAAAATAATAACGGGAGAATTGTAACGATATCGATAGCGACAACGATAACGATATACAATATATCAAGAAAATGACGAGTAGAAAAACGAAAACCAAACGCGCTGTAAATTTGTAAAACGTGTAAAAGTATCAATCAAAATAGTATGTGAATGGAAAGCATAAATTTCAATATTGATAATAATCATAATAATATATATATATACTTATGTACAATATGTAATTGTTATACGTATAGGTATTTGTGTATGTATTGTGCCTTGTAATTTGTTGTAGCAAATTTCATATTTGTTGTTTTATGTAAATTGTGTTTTATTTAGTTGATATACATACATACATGCATTCATACAAATAAATACAATAAATAATTTGTATTAAATGAAGAAACTAAGTATAAACTAACTACAAAGAGATCAGAGAGAGAGAGAGAGAGCTAGAGAGCTAGACGGGCATACATACACTATATGTATGGAGTATATTTTTATATATGATATACACACATATATCAATTAATCTGTATACATACATACATCCATATATACATACATAATGGCAGCTAAGTTTAGTTACAAATCTTTCTATTGAATTCCATTTGAATTCCAATTTACATTGAACTGAAACTCTTTTCGAAAGGGACGCCAAATGCGATGCTGTTGCAGCTGTCAAACTAAACAAACGCATAGAAATGATAGAAATAGAGATAGTGTATGAAAGAGAGAGAGAGAGAGAGAGAGAGCGGAAATTAAATTGAGTTTGTTATGAACAGAATTAATTAACAATGATTTGATTGAAAGGCTATTTATAAGTATTAAATATCATATGTTATAGTTTTTAGGTATTTAAAAAGTTAAACATTTATTACTATTATTATTATTTTTATATTTTCTTTGTTTTTAATATGCGTAACGGGCAGCAGGCATATTCAATCGAATCCATTTCTATATATTATTTAAATCAATTGCATTATCATTTTTTTCTTTCAATATTCTCTACAAGTGTGAATGTGTGTGGATGTGTGTGTGTGTGTGTGTATTTGCATATGTATGTGTTAAAGCTGCAACAGGCTTTAGAAAGGCGACGGGAAACGCATTTATCGCGATTCGAGCAAAAGAGTTTGATATTCAGTTTTGGGATCCAGAGTCTTGTAAATGTTTTAATTATTTTTATGATTTTCATTATTTTTATTTTATTTGTTTTATTAAACTTAGTATTTATGCGTGCCTAACAAGAAGTTGCTATAACCGTTTTAAAGATATTGGCATAAACTATAGAAGAATATGAAATTAGGAAGAAGAAAGAAAAAAAGAACACCAAAAGTAAATCTAAACGAAACGAAACGAAACGAAATGAAATCTTTAAATAAATCTATGATACAGACACAAAAACATTCTAAATATATTTTAATAATCTTCCTTTTTTTTTTTGTTAGTTTCTAATTTATAATTGAAACAAAGAACTTTATTTTAAAGCGCTGCTTTCATTATTATTAAATATTATGATTATTATAATTTTTATTTTTATATGATTAGCTGTATTATGTTTATATTTAATGCTACTTGTAGTTTAACAAACGTATATAATTACATGTCTCTTAAATCGAATAGAATTGCAAATGCAAGGCTACGAGTTAATAAAGTAATATGTATGTACAAATGAAAATTCGCTTCTTTTATTTTGTGTTTTATTTTTACTTTGATTTCCCTCGATCGTCGACATGAATAACAATAAAAAACAGAAAAAAAAACAAAAAATAAAAACAAAAACAAAACAAAAAATAAAAACAAAAACATATCCAACTGTTTCGAATCCTCGAAAATGCAATCACAAAATATTTATTATAAAGTCTGTATACGATTTAATATATATATATAGTATTATAGAATATCATATATTTATACAGTTACAGCCGACAAGCGCTGAGCAACAGCATACTTGCCCTGAGACTGTCCAATCGACTCCTGAACAGCTTTAAGAAACGTTTTCGTGGCATGAACGCCATAGTGCAATAAGTCGCATCATGGCATCAAAATGTTATACAATAAATAAACAATTAAAAATATATCTACAAACATACATGACATGTATGTACATACATACATACATACATATATAAATACTAGATAATTACTTTGAAATTTGTATGTACTTTACTAGAATAATCAACGAGAATTTAGTAATAGGTGCAATCAAGTCTGATTTAATTGAAACGAAATCAATAACAATAAATATTAAGGAAATTCATTAACAAAATATTCCAGTCGTTTTTATGGTATTATGTTTATGGTATATGGTATGTATGTAATTGCAAAATTGCAGCAGAAAAGTATGCTATACAATATGCAATTCTCAAAAGGTATGTACAAAACAATTGTGAATTATAAAAAAATAAACAAAACAAAAAAAAAAAACAAACAATATAATACAATAAATAATTACAAATTTTTAGTGCAATTATTAAATATAATTATAATATTTCTTGAATATTTTCTTTTGTTATTAATTAAAATGAAAATGCAAAACTTTGAACGTGTTGATTTTATTTTTTATAAATTAATAATGAATAAATAAGTATTAATTTGATCTAATTAATTGAAAACTTGTAATAAATTTATTTAAGTTAAATTTCCAATTTCCATAGGTCTATTTTGAATCGATTTTTCAATGCTGATTTGCATTTTGTTTATTGTTAATTTATGCAAATGATGGGTTCTTTCGATTGATTAGATTTCAAAATTTGCTGCGTTTGTTTCTGTTTGTTTTTGTGTTTTTTTGAAAATCGAAGATTTATTTTTTTCGAAATAGCTAATAAATTAGCTCTCGTTCAACATGTTGTTTGTTGATGTCTTTCGCATACATACATACGTACACATACAATATATATATGCATATACGTATATATGTATGGTATACTAGCAATCCCGTCGTGCTTCGCCACTCGTTTCTTAAAAGATTTGTTTAATAACAAAAAGAAAATTTAAAATCACTTTTCCATCCATTTCCACGCCACCGAGAGACTTGTCACCGGCGTACATACATTTAAACATATGTACATACATACATAATAGTGTCCCCGATATAGT